>PVJI01015162.1:0-41963 GCA_004026765.1 Micronycteris hirsuta | reverse complement strand
TTGCTACTGGTCTGCATGTATAGCATGAGAATTCAGCCCAGTCTACTGTGGAAGTGAAAGTGCTGCAGCTAAGCCTTGTCTGCACATCGCACTCATTTTTTGGGCGTTTCTACATGGCTTCAAGATTACAAAGAATTTCTTCATTCTAACTGTCCTCTTAATCTTTTCAACTTAATTCTGAGACCTTCAACCATGAAGATGCAATTTCCCTTTCTCCACCTCAGTTCTATGATGTTGAGTTCTGGGATCAAAAAGGGCAAATACAGAAGAATAGGAATGAAAGAGGAAAGGAGAAGAGAGGAAGAAATAGGATGAGACTTTAGGAAAAGCATTAAGAAGGGTCTGATATGAAGTGGATGGAAATAAGGGAAGGTGTTTGAGAATTGTTCTAAAAACTCTGTAGACACAAAATCTGCCCAACCAACATTTGCTAATCAACATCTTTATTTAACAATGGGATAAAGATTATGAAGAAGGTACTTATAGGGAGATTAAGTGACTTGTCCAAAGTTCCACATCTAGTAATCCATAGACCCAGGATTTCAACCCAGGCAGACTGGTCCTGGAGTTCATGCTTTTCATCTTGTACCCTCTGTCCTTGCACCAAGAACCTCCAGGTTTCCCAGACAGCTCCCTTTGCCTTGCCCCATCGTCTGCAAATCAGTATTACTGCCTGGAACAATGTTTTTCAAATTGTCGTTAGCGGAGCTCTTGGATGATGCTGCTCAACTTTTAGTGTTTCAAGGAATTTTCCAAAAATCTTATTTAAAATGCAGATTCTCATGCTCTATGCCTAAAAGAAGAAGATCTAGAGACTCTAAGTGGAGCCCAGAAATCTGTAATTCTAATAATTACTCCCAGTGACTGTCCTTGTCTTGGGCACTCATTTCATTCAGAGCAACTCCATCCACATGTATTTGTTGTGCTATTGGGCTTCTGCCTAAAATTTCCTCCAGGTTAGGATTCTTTAGTCATGACAGGTCAGAAAACCACTGGTCTCACTGCAGGTCATGCTGCTCTTTTTGGGAACTGAATGAGAATTCATTTTTGATTAATAAATTACCAACAATTTAAAGTAAAGAAATATGAGTATAATGTATATATTTTATTAATATTATTTTCTTTTCTGCTTTATTGGGCTAGTTACCAAAATCAATATGCTACCATAATATTATAAAAATAAAGAATGCATTATAAAGGGAAAATGGTAAGAAAAATAAGATAAAGGTGGGATATTTTCCACAAAATACATACTGTGTGACCCAATATGCTTGCTAGATCTGAGAAAATTGGCCTATGAACTTTCTAGCAGCTCAAGCAAACAAAAAAGTTATCTGGATTATGATTCTTCGCAAGAAGCCACTTGCCCAGAAGGAGTACAAACATTTCCAGGACCTCAAGGAAATTGCTCTCACTGTAAGATAGCTGTGTATGCTCCTCTGGGTGACACTTCACAGAAAACCCAATGGTGAAGTTCAAAATGAGGACGTCAGGTATGCCAGTCTCCAGTGACCAAGAATGCATTTTAAAGCAGCTAGACTTTAGGATGTGGTAGACAAACTATGGCCGATGGGTCAAATGTGAGTGTATTTGTATTTATATGTTGCTGAAAAAAGAATAATAATATCTCACGACATGTGAAAATGATATAAAATCCAAATTTAGTGTCCATAAAATTTTATGGGCACATATCACGTGCACTTATTCACACATTTTTCTATGCCTGCTTTGTGCTACAACAACAGAGTTACATAGTTGTGATAAAGGCCAACCATATGGTCCACAAAGCCTAAAATATTTATTAGCTGGTCCTTTAAAGATGAAGGTTGCCCTGCTGTAGATTAGTGGGAAAGAAAAAAAATATATATATTCCACCTTCAGTCTAGTTCTTTTCAGCTGAGCTCTGCCCACAGCAGAGAGGTACTGAGTTAAAAGTTGTAACACCTGATGGGTATAGAATGTGTGTTTGCTATTTTTCCTCCTATCAAAGTAGACACACTTTTAAAAAGTCAATTGAGTTGTGGGTAGAGACTCCCACCTCTTGCGCAAGTTTAAAAGCTTTATGAAAACATGTTACATGTTTGTTGTATAGAACCACCACCATGAGCACACATACACATGGGAAAAGACACAAGTTATTGAACCAGCAGGATCAGCTGTCACTCAGGTTCCCTCTGACTATTTGCTATTTAGTCATGCACTTTTTCATCTGCCATCATATTCTAATGACACCTGGGCAGAGAGCACCAAGGGTTTAAGGAAAATATATGCCTGAAAACCTACTTGGCAATCAGTAATTCCAACTGTATCTTATGAATTACTTGTCTCACATTATTGCATTTTACTTGTGGAATATTTTGGTCTAGCTTATGGAATGCTGTTATTTTATAGAGACAGTTTGAGAAGGACTAGTTTAAAATAGGAGTCTATTACAAGACTGGGATCTGAAATTTTACAAGGCAAGGAGAGTAGAGAGGTGACTCCATTATCAACAAACAACTATATAATTTTATCATCATAGTGAATTTTACACAGTCTGGGTGCTTGGAAATGTATGTTCCTAAAATTGCAAAAGGTAAACCTCACTAACAAGCCTGTTTTGGATTAATTAGAGTAAGCATATACCAGTCTACTGACCACATATGAGTCAGTGTGGCAACAAAATTCTTAGGATCCTCTTTTTTTTTAATATATGTTGATTAGAAAAGTTGGGTAGGGTATTTGCTTCCAAATAATGTTCCAAAGGTGTAGAGAAGATTGCCCTGGCTTCAGCTGTCAATCTGTGTTTAGAAATGTCACCTATAATTTGTAGCCTGGAAGTGCTTGACTTACCCCTGGTGGTAATTGGATACACTGATTTCTGCAAAATCCCTACCTGTCATCAACTCAGCGGTAGGTATGATATTGAAGTTCTATGAACCTGGGGGTAACTTTAAATAGCCAGTCTGATTTCTTTTGATTTTATTACTGGGAAAAAGTTTGGATTTTTAGGGAGGGAACTGCATATTTTTTAATAGTCTCTTAGAGCTTTTCATTAGGATCCAAGCTGTTTCAGAAGGAGGTCAAGTTTTATCCTGGAGGACACTCCATTCTTACAGAAAGGTTGTTAGAACTTAGGAACTCCATCAGGTGGAGTGTGGTCAGAACCTGCAGGGATAATGAATCTGGAATTCTTGTTAACTAAGAATTGACTTGTTTCACACAACCGCAGAAAAATCCATTCCGGGAAGTGGGGTGCACATGACCTGAGGCTCTGGGCTGCTGCTTGTGTGGTTTCGCTCACTTTCAGAGCTGAATTTACTTGCAAACCTGTCATATCACCGTAGGAGTTCCCCGTCTCTAAAAACAGACACTATGCTGTCACAGGACATTGCCCTCTGGGAGAAACAGGAACACGTCTGGATGCACTCCAGCATGCATCGCTGGTTCTTTGATCCCACAAATGAAGCTACTATTGTCTTTTTCTTAACAGGGCACTCACAAGAGCCATGTACAATGGAGGGGACTTGGGCTGCTCTATCCAGATTGTCACCATCTCCAGTTGGACTAAAGAGTTGTGGTCTTTGTCAGAATATTTTTATGTTATCTAGGGCAGAAAAAATTAGTTACATTCTTTTGTTTAGCCAGATGGAGAGAATGTAAAATGCCTCCCTTCTCCAAACACACCCCCTCACCCACCTGAAAATGACATAAGGATCCAAATGTTCTTATGAAAGTTGTTTTTATTGTTAAGAAAGAGTTTGCTTTTATGGCAAGGAAGAACTTGAGCACCAGCAGGGAAAACACACTCCTATCCCATTATACCATTTGCCCAAACTAGCAATTTATTACCCTAGTCCCATAAACTGATGTCCAATTGTTATCAACTCAAATAATTTAACCAATGTTATTCTTGTTTGTGGAGCCCCAGGGCCCTTGCTGTGGCTTTCATCCATGTACCAAAATAGACAAGTGAGGAAAGGCTTGTGAAGTCATGCAGCGTCCTCATCTGATCCCAGTGGATATTCCCTCCAGTGTGTCTTTCTGATGCCCTGACTTGCCTAGCTTTGAATAATGCCAGCAACAGGACTTTAGCATTTCCCCTTGAGACTTGATAATATATTCTCTTCTAGATTTCAGCATTTAAAAATTTCTTGATGTATTTAATCATTCCTGGGAAGGCCTCCACCAGCTCTCTGCTTACTGCACCCTCACAGACTCTCCTCCTGGTACTCATCAGGGGAATGTGAGACACCTTACAGCTCTGCTCCCTAGTCATCCTTCTGCTAAACGGTGTCACTTTGGATTCCATTGTGATGTGAGCTCTCCACCTGCACTGCTTTGTTGCTGCAGAACTATGAACTCTCTTCATGTTTCTCAGCCCCTTCAGATCTCATGCTATAGACATGCCAATATGAGAGAAGAGGAGCACCAGAAGAAAGAGCGCAGACCAGGAGAGACCCAGGCTAAGGGCATAATGAGTGCACAGCTGGTCCCGGGGCTGTTTGGAGTCAATGTCGCCAAAATGGAGAAAAGACTGGAGATGTTGTCTTTGCAGGATCTGAAATGGAAACTAAAACTGAAAGACGGGCTCCTGAAATCTTGCCTCCTGCTCCTTTTTTTTTTTTTTTTTCTTAATTAAATTGCGAGCCTGGATTTTTAGCTTGAACTAGCTTCCTTTCAGGCCACTGTTTCTCTTATGTTTGTTCTGTCTTCTCACTATGATTGCATTTCTCTTCTATAACCACCAACCATAATATTAGGACTGGAATCATTGAGATTATCCCATGCAACCTCCTTAAATTTGATATAAAAATGCAGGACCTGGAGAGGTAATGGCTTCTTCAAGTTGGCAGAGGAGCAAGACTAGAACGCCATTACCTGAATTCCAGGCTAAAGCTGCCTTCCCTAATGGATAAAGCTGGTTCAATCTGTTGAATTCAACAAAAGGCAATTTCTGCTGAAGCAGCTACCTCCAGGTGTGCTCAGAAAGTAATGGTGTGCATCAGTTGCCAGTGAGCAATGGCAAGCGAAAGAAATCAGAGCACTGGGAGAAGAATGTCAGATAAATCTTCCACTAGCCTTACTTTTCTATAGAAAAACTGGAATTAACATAGCACATAACACCAAACTAAGTGATTTGACTTGGAAGCTACAGTCATAAACATCGTCTGGGGTTTCTCTCCTTTGTAATTTAAGGCATTTATCTTATTTTTTAATAATAAAGAATAAAAATTTGAGACAGGTGTTCTAGGCATTATTTCATCATCTAAAGTCCCTTTACCTTTTATTCCTGAACTAGGTGATAAATAATTGACTAATTATAATTTGAAATTTGTAATAAAGTATTTTAAGTAGATCCTGTGTTAGGCAGTAACACATATGACTAATAATAAGGCAACAGCCCCTGGTTACTGTTACTGTTTACAATTTGCCCTTGAGCTGTGCTGTGGTGAGTTAGTTACCCAGCCATTGTTTTCTCCTTTGACACGTGTGAGACAGGCCAGTCAGCCAGGACAAGAGGAATAGGGAAACTGAAACAGAGAGCTGAAGAAACTGGCCAAGCAATTTACGGCCAGATGCAGAAGGTCACCTCCCTGGAGGTAACATTTAGGCCTCAGTTGTATTTTTAGCTCCAGGCCCAGAAAAGCAGAAAAACCAGGTGAGTGATACCAGAACTAATTGCAATGACTAAAGACCCCCCCCCCACCCCCCGCCCTGTCACTGACCAATCAGTGGAGATCATGACACTGAAAGGGCACACCTGGAGAACTGATGAATATTCTGCTGAAACCCTCCTGAGACCTACCCTGACTCCTGCCTGAAAGAAAGAGATGAAAACCTCAAGACAAAGGACCCAACATGCACTCTTCCTCTGGAGAGCAGCCTGCACCATTCCCTTTCCCCTCTTCCCCCAACTTCTTCCCCCACAGGCGCACATCTTCTAAATGCTAGGGGTCCCCACGAGACTTGCAACCAGGGGAGAAAAGGGTAGTGGCAGCTTGTCCCAGGCTAACTCCCTGATTCTGTCTTCAAGGCCCCCCTTTCTCTGACTTTCCATTGAGCTAAGGCAGCCAGGCCCAGGCTCTCCTGTTGGTTTTTCTATGCTAAGCCCTTCCCTGTTTCACTGTCCTCAGCTTTGATAAACGCATCTCCATGGTCACCTAGACTCGCGTTGTGAGATCTTTCCTACACGAAGTCGAGAACACATACACTACAGTTGGCCCTAGGCAGACCCACTCAGGGCCCGGTCCTCTGTCTGGTAACAATGTACATGTAAGAATAGACTTAAAAATGTGGTATCCAGACATTGAGATTCCTCTCAACCACGAAACAACTTTTCAAGGGTGCTAATTACATAATTTACTAATTCGTAATCCTGAAGTATTACCTATTTTGGGCAGTGAATCAAAGTAAAGGTGAGGGAAAGTATTTATGTTCCATTTGGTCCTGAATACATGAAACTAAGACCCTAATTGTTTTCTCATGTTATGCAATGTCAAAGGACAGTCCAGAGAGCAACCAAGCTTTTCCCCAAAGATCAAGGTGGCTTCATGCTCTAGCTTTGCTTCCTGTAATGTTAAAATACTGCTTCTAAAGTCATTGAAAGAAAGGGGGTTAGGGTGGGGGTAAAGGGAACCAAATGTTTGGTGATGGAAGATGATTTGACTTTGGGTGGTGGGCATGCAATTTAATATACAAATCATGTATCATAGAATTACACACTTGAAACCTATATAGTCTTTTACCAAAGTCAGCCCAATAAATTTAATATAAATAAATAAATAAATAACATCATCGAATATTGTTAATGTCATTTGCCTAAGAAATCAGAGAACTGAGTTCCAGCCAAGATGGGGGCATGGGTAGATATGCTTCACTTCTTTGCACAGCCAAAAGAATGATAGCAACCAATTAAAAAAGAAAAACAACCAGAACTGCCAGAATATCAAAAACTGCATGGAAGTCTGACAACCAAAGGGTTAAGAAGAAACATTCACCCAGACGGGTAGGAGGGGTGGAAACAGGCGGCTGGGGCATGCACGTGGTGGCTGGTGGACCTCGGTGGGTGAGGTGGAGGCTGGCAGACTGGGTGGTCCCACATTCATCCATGGATAAGCCCGGAGGAACAACTGAGGAGAGAGACAAACCATGCAACCCTCAAAACCTATGGCTGTAAAAACCTGTGTGGGTTGCAGCAGTGGGAGAAACTCCCAGTCTCATAGCACAGTCCACTGGAGAGGCCCATGGGATTCTAGAATGTACCTGAGTCAGCACCTGAAAGGGCACAATCTGCTTGTGGGAAGCGTTGGAAGCGAACGGAAAGTAGGGTGAGAGCCAAGCAAGTGGTGTTGTTCCCTCTCTGACCCCTCCCTCACATACAGCGCCACAACTCAGTGAAGTGGGTTGCCCTGACCTGGCAAATAACCAAGACTCCTCCCCTTACAACGTAACAGGTGCACCAAGACAAAGAAATATGGCCCGAATGAAAGAACAGATCAAAACTCCAGAAAAAGAACTAAGCGATGAGGAGACAGACAACCTATCAAATGCAGAGTTCTAACCACTGGTAATCAGGATGCTCACAGAAACGGTTCAGTATGGTTGCAAAATAAAGGAAGAAATGAAAGCTATATGAAGTGAAATAAAGGAAAATATACAGAGAACCAATAATGAAGGGAAGGAAGCCGGGACTCAAATCAACGATTTGGAACAAAAGGAAGAAATAAACATCCAACTGAAACAGAATGAAGAAAAAAGAATTTAAAAAACCGAGGAGAGCCTGAGAAACCTCTGTGACAACTTTAAATGTTCTAACATCCAAATCATAAGGGTGTCAGAATGAGAAGGAGAAAAGCAAGAAATTGAAAACTTATATGAACAAATAAACAAGGAAAACTACCCTAACCTGGACAGGGAACTAGACATGCAAGTCCATTCAGAGAGTCCCAAAGAAGTTGGATCCAAGAAGAAACACCAAGACACATGATAATTAAGTTACCCAAGATAAGGAGAGAGTCTTCAAAGCAGCAAGAGAAAAGGAGACTCCTTTACTTACAAAGGAGTTCCCGAAAGACTATCAGGTGATTTCTCAAAAGGAACCTTACAGGCAAGAAAGGGCTGAAAAGAAGTATTTAAAATCATGAAAGGCAAGGACTTACATCCAAGATTACTCTATCCAGAAAAGCCATCACTTAGAATGGAAGGGCAGAAAAAGTGCTTCCCAGATAAAGTCAAGTTAAAGGAGTTCATCATCACCCAGCCCTTATTATATAAAACGTTAAGGAAAGGTATCTAAGAAAAATAAGATCAAAAGCTATGAACAGTAAAATGACCACAAACTCACAACTATCAACAACTGAACCTAAAAAAATAAAGATAAAAACTAAGTAAACAACTAGAAAAGGAACAGAGTCACAGAAATGGAGATCATATGGGTGGAAGACGGTGGCAAGGTAGGTGGGAAGCTGAACTCACTTGCTCATGCACCCAACTGGGACACCTAGCCAATCTTCTGAAGAACACAGTAAACAACCAGTGGAATAATAGCTTATATGAAGTTTGGAAGCCAAAGATTGCAGAGGACGTTCAAGAACAAATGGTAAGGAGATTACACAGGCTGATGGGAATGTCTCTGGGACCTGCACTGGAATCTTGGCTGCTGAGATCTCCAGGCCGGATGCCAGGGACTGTGGCTGCCACAGGAGCTTTGGAGGATAGCTGGATCAGGGAGTGTAACTTCACAGCTCCCTCCCCTCCCAGAGCAGGGAAGCCAGCCCCGCCCCAGGAGAAACCTGGATGCTTGAAGTTGTTGGGGGATAAAGATGCAGTGGGAAGCACACAGAAGTGGTGTTCCCCAGCTGGGACTGTGGTTGCTGCTTAGGACAGTACCAGAGAAATTGGGGAGCCAGGTGACACCTGGAGATGAGTGAAGAGTTGGGCTGCAACTGACCCTGACTGAGATAGTCTCAGGATTGGTCAGAGAGTTGGGCTGTGTGAAAAGCTGGGTGCTTGTTAAGAATGGCCAGCAGCAGCCAAGGGGAATTCACTCAAAAAAAGGCTTTCAGCCGCTGTGCGAGGAACTCTCATGCTGCAGCTGGGCCAGTGAAGAGAGAGGAAAAGGAGAGCAATTTTCTCTAAATCAAGTCACCTCATGGGCTGATCAAAGTGGGGCAGCAGGAGCTCAGAGGGGTAGTAGTCCCCAGAGAGACTTAATTTAATAGGGGAACTACATTGCCCTGAAGGGACTTTGCGAATGTGCAATGAACGCCCAGGATAGCAAAGAGGGAGGAAGGGTGTGAGTTGCTCCCACTCAGTGTGCCTCTTGGACTAATCAAAGGGTGGCACAAGGTGGATTAAAGGCACCGGCCTGGCACATATGGACACAGGGGTTGCACAGTGCTCTGAGGGCTTGGGCTAGTGGCTGGACACCTGTGAATATTGTAACCCAGACTGAGCCCCCAACACAGAACCACAGGAAAGTAAAAAAATGGAGCCCAGCCCCTCTCTGCCTCCAGCACCCAGGAAGACCAGCAGAACCCACCTGGCGGGTTTTAAATCAGCAGGAGGCTTTCTTTTTTTCTTTTTTCTTTTATTTCTTCCAAGTGTAAGACAATAAGACCTGGAGCTGTGAAAGGACCAAAGACAAATCCAGAGAGATATCAGAAGGCTAACCCCAACAACTGAGGAAAAATTCACTTTGCTATCCTATAGAACTTGCATTTTACTTTTTACTTTTATGTTTTGTTATTATTATTGTTTTATTATTATTTTTTATTTCTTTTCCTTCCACTTAGTTTTCTTTGTTTTGTTTGATTTCATTGACTGGTTCTCTTTCTTCTCCCTTTCATATTGCATGTAATTTCCTTCACTTTACTTGTATTCCAATAACGCACTACTTTTGGACTTTTACTTTTTATTCCTTTTATTCAGATTATATATTTCTTATCATATGATTGTTGTTCCAATTCCCACACAGCACCCTTCCCTGGTCTTGGTCCATTTCACTAACTTCTTGAGTTTTATTACTGTTGGGGTTAACTTTATTCTCTCGCACACCACACCAAGTTTCTATCCCTTACTCTCACTATATCTCACCATCTAACCTCGCATAAGCACTGCTTTCTGGAGTCAGCCCACATTCTTTTTCCCCTTTAATAAGAGTCTTACCTCCTTTTTGCCTTTTATAAAAAGTGGCTAGTTGGGTGAAATATCAATGTTATTGCTGTACTTCCTCAAAGGATCTCCTATCTGATTTCTACTTGTTGGTACTTTAAAACCCATAAAATGCTCTCCCACTGTCTTAATCCATTTCACCTTTGCCCAGCCCCTGATCACATACAAGATAAGATGGGAGTTGTTAATACCATGAAGCCTGCTGGAGGAGAGAGCCCACCAACAAAGGAGCCACCAACAAGGTAAAACCCAAGTACAAGAAGAGAGCCCACACAAACAGAAGATAGGGCAACCCTAGAGCATCCAAACAAGGAGATCAAAGAGACCACACCACTGAATCCCACAGAACACCTACCACAGAAGTTCACCCTACAAAGACAGCTAGCAAAGCAGAGCCTCAGGAATTGCAGAAACAAACAAAAAGACTCACCTAAAATGGGGAGATAAAGAAAGAACCTACAATCAAAAGGAATGGAAGATTCCCCACTACAAGAAAATAAATGAAATGGAGAAAAATAAACTATCAGATATAGAATTCAAAGAATGGTTATAAGGATGCTCAAGGAACTCACAGATAACAGGGAACTGAGGGAACTACAACAGTATGAAAAAAGAAATAAAGACTATAAACAAGGCCCAGGGAGAAATAGAGAATATAATTTCTGAAATAAAAAATATACTAGAAGGAATTACAAGCAGGCTGGATGAAGCAGGGTACTGTATTAGTGAGCTAGAAGACAAGGCAGAAAGAAATACCAAGCAGAGCAACTGCATGAAAAAAGACTAAAAAAATATAAAGATAGTTTAAGGGAACTGTAAGACAACATGAAACACAACATTTGAATCATAGGAATAACAGAAGGAGAAGAAAAGGAGCAAGATATAGAAACCCCATTTGAAAAAATAATGACAGAAACTTCCTGAACTTGGAGAGGATAAAAACTACACAAGTTCAGGAAGCATAGAGGGTCCCAATCAAGATGAACTCAAAGAGGCTTACTCCAAGACACATAATAATTAAAATGCCAAGTTTTAAAGACAAAGAGAGAAACTTAAATGCAGCAAAGGAGAAACAAGAAGTAACATATAAAGGAGCTCTGATAAGGCTAGCAACTGATTTCTCAACAGAAGTACTGCAATCCAGAAGAGAATGGCAAGAAATATTCCAAGTAATGAAAAGCAAAGGCCTGCTAACAGATTACTATACCCAGTTAGGCCCTCAATGAAAATGGAATGCCAAATAAGGAGTTTCCCAGACAAAAGAAGCCTCAAAGAATACACCTCCACCAAAACAGTACTGCAAGATATGCTAAAAGAACTGCTATATGAAGAGGAAGAAAAAGAGCGAGAAAGAGAGAGTTATCAATTACTAATGATTTAAGCAATCATGCCTACGGGAACCTCCATGAAAAATCCAAAAGGAGAAGGGAAGATCGTGGAGGAGTGAATGGAAGTCACACTGCCCTCCTCCCAGGACCAGTCTGGAATTACAACTCCATTGTGGTGAAACCACCCAGAACAAACAACTGAGCAATAGCCAGAGAGAAGCATATAACTTTGGACATACAGAACCAGCTTCAGCACGACCAATCCAGTAAAGAGTGCAGTGGAGACTTGAGAGGGCTGGTTGGGCACCCATGGGAAGCAGTGCTGGTGGAATAATTAAGCGGCTCGTTGGATCCCCTGAAGAAGATTGGGCTCTAAGCCCTCAGCTGGGATTCCTAGCCTAGCACACCAGAGCCCAAAAAGTACACAGAAAACAGCCAGTGGGGAAAGCAACAGGGTTGCTCTCTGCCACAGTCAGATGGTTGGAGACTCAAGGGCCATTTAAAGGGCCAACACAGAAATTTTCATTTGCAGCCACTTACCTGGGGCTCAGGCAAAGGCAGGGGCAGAGTGGACTAGAGATGCTTGAGGAGAAACTGGGTTCAGAGGCTTTAGGGAGAGAACCGAGAGAGTAGCTGCTGGAATCTGGTGCTGAATAATCCGCCAGAGGGCAGCAACCTTTGTGCTTGGGCAGATCACTCCCCTCTGAGTAGCAGTAGCCTGAGGGAAAGCAATAGCCCCGGCCCAAGGAGGGTCTCTGCCCTGGCTCTTCGGTGCTTAAGACTGACTGCTGAGTTCTAGTGACCAGATACACAACTGAAGGAAACAGCCAGAGACAGTAGATCACTGGCAAAGTAGGGGCAGTGTGGACTAGAGAGACTTGAGACTGGGGATGGAGGCTTTGGGGAGAGAACCGAGAAAGTAGCCACTGGGATCCAACCCACATACACAGCAATCATCCTGCTCAGGAAGACCACTCCCCTCCAAGTGGCAGCTACCAGAGGGGAAATAATAGCCCCCACCACAGGAGGAATTCAGCCCTGCCCTATGGTGCTAAACCTGACTGCTGAGTGCAGACAGACCATATTAACAATTGAAAGAGACAACCAGTGACAG
The DNA here is from genome assembly GCA_004026765.1 of Micronycteris hirsuta. Taxonomy (NCBI): domain Eukaryota; kingdom Metazoa; phylum Chordata; class Mammalia; order Chiroptera; family Phyllostomidae; genus Micronycteris; species Micronycteris hirsuta. The sequence continues at coordinate 29,366 of PVJI01015162.1, read as the reverse complement.
CAGATCACTGGAAGTATTGAACAGGCTGCCTAAGGTTAGACGGGGTCAACATCTGACATCACCAGAGGCAGATTCAGAAAGAAAAAAAATTCTCAAACAGGTAAATATAAGAGACTACCAATATGAACACCACTGTGGTTTCCTTCATGACTTGTGGTATTTTCTTTCCTGCATATCTATAACATTCATTTCTTGTCCAATGAATTTGTGTATAATAAATCACTAGATTTTATACTATAGTGTATTTCAATCCACATATTTTGCCCCTCCCTTCTCTTAGCCCATCTTATCTTTCTCTTTCCTTGTAATTCTCATTTCAAATTTGGTTTTCTCTCTAGCTACAACTTGTTTCCATTCTACACTCTTACTATTTTTTCCCTGTCCAGACACAACAAATTCTCTTGTCTAGGGTCATTTCATATCCTTTTGCCAAGCCGTTAAAATACCCGTGTTCTCTTTACACCTATAACAAAATTTGCTAGTTGGTTGTGGGTAGGATAGTTGATGCTGCATGTTTTTTCAAGGTTATCTCTAGAACTTCACTAATTCTGTATTTCAGATAACAAATTTTACTGGACCCCTCTCCTCCTCTTTTTTTTTTTTACTCAAATTTTAATTATGCCATTTTAGCCTGTTTTCTTTTTCTTTTTTGTCTTTCTTCTATTTTCTTTTGTCCTGCCTTTTATTTTTCTTTATTCTCCCTTTTCCTTTACATCCCACATTTGAATTTTTCCCTCAGTCTAGTTTTTGTCCCTCACTTTTAGTATTCCGTCTCCCTCTATCATTACAAAATCACTTCCTAGTCCTCTAAACATCCCTTAGACTTTTCTTTGTTTCTTTTTTCCTTTTTATTCCAATACCATCTATATTAATTTTAACCTGTTTGTTGTTGATAGTACTCCATTGGATCTTTCTCTCCAATTTGGCTCATATATTTTTTATTAATTATTTAATATTTTCATTCCCTTTTCTTTCTTTCCATCACTTTATTTTATTTTATACTATTTTAATTTCTGCTTAAACCTAATACTATATGCTTCCCTTCTCATATGCATTTCCACACTCTTCATTCCCTTTCTTTATTCATGAGTTAAACTATACTTTCTCTCCTTCCACATTGTCCAAATCCCAACTCTTATTAGTGCTCCTCCCTTTACTCTCTCAAAATCATTCCTCTCTCAGTAGGTCATCTCATATTCACTCTATTTTCTTATCATAGTCTTAATCTCATTACACTCTTATTAATACTGGTTCATTTGCTATTGATAATGGGATTGTTGGGGGAGCTACATTTATGGGTATGGTTTTGTTTCTTGGGCTCTGTGGTTTTGTTCAGGAGCCCAAGATAGCACACAAGATGTGGTGGGCAAAGTGACCCTCAGTCAACCAGCAACAGGGAAGGACCCACAAAAGAATGACCCAACAACAACCAAAACCCAATTACATCCGAAAAGCCAGCATAAAAGGCATAAAGGACATCCCAAGAACATCAAGTTCAGGTGATCAAGGAGTCTGCACCATGGTATCTCACAGGCCTCCCACCATAGAAGTTCACACCACAAAGTCAGAAAGTCAAAAAAGATCAATTTAAGAAACAGAAGCAAACAAGAAGAGTCCCATAAACAATAAGAAGACAAAGGAAAAACCCCAATCTAAAGAAAAGGAGGAATCCTCAGAAAGAATGCTAAATGAAATAGAGGCAAGTGAACTGTCAGATATTGAGTTCAAAACAATGGTTATAAGGAAGATCAATGAACTCAGTATGAACTACCAAAAACTACAGGAAAATTAATGCAAAATATATCAGTATAAAAAAAGACATAGAAACAATCAACAAGGGTCAAGAAGAAATGAAGAATACAATTTCTGAATTAAAAAACACAGTAGAAGGAATCAAAAGCAGGCTCCATGAAGCAGAGGATCGAATCAGTGAGCTGGAGGACAAAGTAGAAAAAACCTCCCAAAAAGAGCAAGAAAAAGAAAAGAGACTGAAAAAAAATAAAGAGGGGTTAAGAGAAATTCAGGACAACATGAAATGGAATAATATCCATGTGATAGGGATACCAGAAGAAGAGGAACAAGGAATAGAGAACCTGTTTGAAAAAGTCAGATGGAAAACTTTCCTAATTTGATGAGCGAAGAAGCCACACAAATCCAGGAAGCACAGAGGGTCCCAAAACACAACTTAAAGTGGCCCACCTCAAGACACATCATAATTAAAAGATTTAAAGACAAAGAGAGAATCTTGAAGGCAGCAAGGGAGAAACAGGGAGTAATATACGAGAGAGCCCCGATAAGGCTAGCAGCTGACTTCTCAACAGAAACATTACAAGCCATAAGGGAATGGCAAGACATATTTCGAGTAATGAAAAAAAAGGTCTGCTACTGAGACTACGCTATCCAGCAAGGCTCTCAATTAAAATGGAAGGCCAAATAAGGAGCTTCTGGAAAAAAAGAAGCCTCAAAGAATATACCTCCACCAAACCAACACTGCGAGATATACTAAAGGGACTGCTTTAAGAACAGGAAGAAAAACAGTGAGAGAGAGAGGAACAGAGGTACAAAGGGAGTAAACTGGCAATGAATAAGAACCTATAACCTTAATAATAACCTTAAATGTAAATGGATTAATGCTCCAATCAAAAGAAATAGGGAAGCTGAATGGATAAGAAAACATGACCCACACATATGCTGCCTACAAGAGACCCACCTCAGAACAAAAGACCTACACAGGCAGAAAGCGAAGAGCTAGAAAAAAATATTCCATGAAAATGGACAGGGAAAAAAAGCCAGTTTAGCAACACTTATATTTGACAAAATAGACTTCAAAACAAAGTCCATAAAGAGAGACCCTGAAGGTCACTTCATAATACTCAAGGAAAGAATCGATCAAGAAGACAAATATTATAAACATATATGCACCAACATAGGAGCACCCAAGTATTAAGGAAAATCTTAGAGGACTTCAAGAAAGATATAGACAGTAACACACTTATACTAGGGGATTTTGACACTCACTGTCAAAAATGGATAGATCTTCCAAACAAAATATCAACAAGGATGTTGCAGCATTGAAAAATGCCTTAGATCAAATGGACAAAACTGATATATATAGAACTTTTTATCCCCAAATGCACATTCTTTTCAAATGTACATGGAACATTTTCAAAGATAGACAACATAATAAGACACAAACAAGCCTCAAAGAAGTCAAGAAAATTAAAATCATAGAAAGCATCTTCTCAGACTACAAGGGCCTGAAACTAGAAACCAATCACAAGGATAAACTCAAAAACACTGAAAGTCATGGAGCTTGAATAGCATGCTATTAAGCAATAAATGGGTCAAGAGTGAGATTAAGAAAGAAATCAAAAAGTTTCTGGAAACAAATGAAAACAAACACACAACAGTCCAAAACTTACAGGACACAGTGAAGGCAGTCCTGAGTAGGAAGTTCATAGAGATACAGGCCTACCTGAAAAAGATAGAAACATGTCAAATAAACAACCTAACACTACATCTACAAGAACTGGAGGAACAGCAACAAACAAAGCCTGGAGTGAGTAGAAGGAAGGAAATAACCAAGATCAGAGAGACTAAGACAACATAGAGACTAAAAGCACAATTCTAAGGATCAATGAATCCAGGAGTTGGTTCTTTGAAAAGATAAACAAAATTGACAAGATTTTAAGCAGACTCATCAAGAAGAAAAGAAAGAAGACCCAAATAAACACAATCAGAAATAAAAGAGGAAAGATTACAACTGATACCACAGAAATACAAAGGATTGTAAGAAATTACTATGAAGAATTATATGCCAAGAAATATGAAGCTAGATAAAATGGACAAATTTATAGAAAAATATAATCTTCCAAAACTGAATGAAAAAGAAGCAGAAAGCCTGAACAGACCAGTAACAGCTGATGAAATCAAAGCACTAATCAAAAAACTCCCCCCACACAAAGGCCCTGGACTGAATGGGGAGAATTTTGCAGAACACTTAAGGAAGAGCTAACCCTTATCCTTCACAGACCATTCCAGAAATCCAAGAAGATGGAAGACTCCCAAACTCTTTTAGTGAGGCCAGCATCATCCTAATCCCAAACCCAGATAAAGACACAACAAAGAAAGAAAACTACAGACCAATATTGCTGATGAACATAGACTCTAAAATCCTCAACAAAATATTGGCAAAGCGCATTCAGAAATACATTAAAAAGAGCATACACTATGATCAAGTGAGATGCATCCCAGGGATGCAAGGATGGTACAATATTTGCAAATCCAAAACGTAATACATCACAAAAACAAAAGGAAAGACAAAAATCACATGATCATATCAATAGGACTAAACTGATATATATAGAACTTTTTATCCCAAAACATATTCTTTTTGAATGTGCATGAAACATTTTCAAGGAAAATGTTCAGGAAAAGCATTTGATAAGGTACAGTACCCATTTATGATAAAAACACTTAGCAAAGTGGGAATAGAGAGAGCGTTCCTCAACATAATAAAGGCTATATACGAGAGACCTACAACCAACATCATACTCAATGGGCAAAAACTAAAAGGTTCCTACTAAGAAAACAAGGATGTTTGCTTTCACCACTTCCATTCAACATAGTATTGGAAGTCCTAGCCACAGCAATCATACAAGAAGAAGAAATAAAAGGCATCCAAATTGGAAAGGAGGAAGTAAAACAGTCACTGCTTACAGATGATATGATAGTGTACATAGAAAACCCTATAGACCTCACTAAAATCCACTTGACCTAATATGTGAATTTGGCAAAACAGCAGGACTCAAGTCAATATTTAGAAACTGAAGGTGGCGAGATAGGTGGGAACAGAGTCCACTTCCTCCTGCCCACTGGTGAAATACCTAACCGATCTTCTGAGAAACAGAGCGAACAGCCAACGGAATTCCAGCATATATGAAGATTGGAGACCAAAATTATAGGGGACATTGAATGATCGGACAGTAAGGAGAGTGCTTTGGGACCAGCGCAGGGACCAGGGTGGGCTGTAGCCCCAGGCCCAGCGCCTGCTGGGTCTACTGCAAGATTCTTGGGAGAGAGCCAGGTTGGGTTATGTGAGAGGCCAGGTGCTTGTTTGGACCGGTGGGTTTAAATAGGAAGAATTTTTCAAAAAGAAAAATAGGAAATAAGAGGCACCTTGTGGCCGTTTGGAGAGCCCCTGCCCCCTACAGCCTAGGGGTCGGTGCACGCCTGGTGATCAGTGGTCCAGGGAAGTCCGCCCGAGCTCACTCCAGAAGAACCAGGAACAATGGGCAACTGGCGGTCCCCAGCCTGGCAGAAGCTTTTGCTCCCAATCAAGGGGAATTGGGGATTGTGTGCAACCAGTGGTCCCCAGCCTGGCAATGGATTGCACTCCCAATCAAGGGGAATTGGGGACTGTGCACACCCGGTGATCTGCGGCCCGCCCCTGCTCACGCCAAAAACACCAGGGAAGGTGAGCAACCAGTGGCCTCCAGCCAGGCAGCTGGCCCGCACCCAATACAGGGGCATAGGGGATAATGGACACAGGTCCGCGGAGCTCATGCCTGGAGCACCAGGGACAAAGCACATGTCACCCAGCTCCTGCGCATGGAATCATGCAGGACTGACTGGCTCTGTAGGAGAAAGGCTTCGGAAGCGCCCTGCTGAGGGGAGCTGCAGTTCTCGGAAAGACTTGACTCAGTGCGGGGCTAAAGTACCCGGAAGGGGCACTGAGAGTACCTAGCATTGAGGCCAGCAAGGAGCAAGAAGGCGGTGGGTAGTAGTCCCTAACTGATGAACCTCAAGGACAGCACAACTAAAGGTCCAGGCTGGACCTAGAAGGGCACCTAGGAACTGGGCTGGAGGCTGGACAACAGCGAAGAGTGCATCTCAGGAAGGGAGAAAAGAGAAACCAATACTTCCCAGCCTGATACAACCAGAAGAAACAGGAAGACCAGAAGAACAGGCCTGGCCTGACCGGTTTAAAGCCATCAGAAGGTTTTTTCTTTTTTTTAATTCCTTATCCTTTCTATCCTTCTTTATATTTTTAATTCCTTCTTCCTCCCTTTCCTTTATTATTCCTAGTCCCCTCCTTCTTTTATTTCTAATTTTTTTTACTTTTTAAATTTTTTAATTAAAATTTTTTTCTTTTAATTCCTTCTTCCTTTCTTTCTTTCTTTCTTTCTTTCCTTTTTATTCCTATTTCTTTCCTTCCTTCCCTTATTTTATTCTTTCTACCTTCCTTCCCTCTTTCCCCCCATCTTCTTTACCCTCAGGTGAGACATTAAAACCTGGAGCTGTGAAAACACCAGAGTTAGACCCAAACAGGGGTCATCCCAAAAAACAGAGACAGTGAGACAAATTTCACTTTGCTACTCCAGAGAACTTGCAAGGTGGGAGCGGTGAACACCAGTACACTTGCTGGAGGAGTAAATCTACCAACAAAGGAACCACCAACAGAAAACAACGGAAGAAAGTAAAGGAGGAAGTGGAACCACACTAACCCCAATCTAGGACTGATCTGGAAATACAAGAAAGTGATGGAGAAATTACCCAGAACAAACAACTGAACAAGAGTGAGAGAGAAGCTTCAGAACCTTGTTCACACAGAAGAATCACCTTCAACACAACCTGTCCACACCCGCACAACAGAATAAAAGATGTGGCAGATGTAGTGACCCTTAGTTAACCAGCTGGAGGAAAGGACCTACTAAAGAAAGACCCAACAACAACCAAAACCCAAGGACATACAGAGAGCCAACGCAAACGACAGTCCAAGACCAGCGAGCTCAGGAGATTAAGGAGACTGCAACACTGAATCTCACAAGCCTTCTACCATAGAATTTAATACCATAAACCCAGTAAGACAGAATAGATCAACTTAAGAAGCAGAGGCTAACAAGAAGAGTCTCACAAACAATGGGAAGACAAAGAAACAATCCCCAAATGAAAGGAAAGGAGGAAGCCCCAGAAAGAACGATAAACAAAACAGAGGCAAGTCAACTATCAGATATTGAGTTCAAAGTATTGGTTACCAGGAAGCTCAATGAGCTCACAGAGAATTACCAGAAACTACAGGGAAACTACAATGAACTCACTGCAAACTATACCAACATGAAAAAGGAAATAGAAACTATCAACAAGGGCCAAGAGGAAATGAAGAACACAATTTCTGAACTGAAGAACACAGCAGAAGAAATCAAAAGCAGGCTCGTGAAGCAGAAGATCAGATCAGCGAGCTGGAGGACAAGGTACATAAAAACACCCAGAAAGAGCAAGAAAAAGAAAGAGGTTCAAAAACAATGAAGAGGGATTAAGAGAAATGCAGGAAAACATGAAACATAATAATATTCATATAATAGGGATACAAGAAGGAGAAGAAGACCAAGCAATAGAACACCTGTTTGAAAAAATAATGATGGAAAACTTCCCTAATCTGAAAAGAGAAAAAGTCACACAAATCCAGGAAACACAGAGAGTCTCAAGCAAGAGGAACCCAAAGAGGCCCACTTCAAGACACATCATAATAAAAATAGCAAAATTTCAAGACAAAGAGAGAATCTTAAAGGCAGCAAAGGAGAAACAGGAAGCAACATACAAAGGAGCCTCAATAAGGTTAGCAGCTGACTTCTCAATGGAAACATTCCAAGCCAGAAGAGAATGGAAAGAAACATTCCAAATAACGAGAACCAGAGGCCTGTAACCAAGGGTACTGTACCCAGCAAGGCTCTCAATCAAGATAGAAAGCCAAATAAGGAGCTTCCCAGACAAAAGAAGTCTAAAAGAATACACCTCCATGAAACCAGCTCTGCAAGAGATGCTAAAGGGACTGCTTTAAGGAATGGAAGGAAAGAGAGAGAGAGAGAAGAACATAGGTACAAAGAAAATGTCGATGAATAAGTACCTATCAATAATAACCTTAAATGTAAATGGATTAAATACTCCAAACAGAAGACATAGAGTAGCTGAATGGATAAGAAAGCATGACCCACACATACGTTGCCTACAAGAGACCCACCTCAGGACAAAAGACTTACACAGACTGAAAGTGAAGGGCTGGAAACAAATTTTCCAAGCCAATGGACAGAAAAAAAAAGAGCCAGGGTAGCAATACTCATACCAGACAAAATAGACTTCAAAAAAAGGGTCATAAAGAGAGACCCAGAAGAACACTTCATAATACTCAAGGGAAGAATCCACCAAGAAGACATAAAAATTGTAACTATATATAGAGAGAGCCTTTCACCCCAAAGAAGCTAAATACACAGTCTTTTCAAATGCACATGGAACATTTTCAGATAGACTGTATGATAGTACACAAAACAAGCCTCAACAAATTAAAAAAAATTGAAATTATATCAAGTATTTTCTCCAACCACAAGGGACTAAATTTAGAAACCAACCCAAAGGAAAAAAATCCCCAAGCACTCAAAATCATGGAGATTAAATAGCATGCTATTAAACAACAAATGGGTCAAGAATAAGATTAGGGAAGAAATCAAAATGTTTCTTGAAACAAATGAAAATGAACTTACGACAATCTAAAACTTAAGGGACACAGTGAAGGCAGTCCTGAGAGGGAAATTCATAGTATACAGGCCTACCTAAAAAAGGTAGAAACAGTTCAAAAAAACAACTTAACTCTACGCCTACAAGAACTCGAGGAACAACAACAAAAACAGCCCAGAGTCAGTAGAAAGAAGGAAATAACCAAGATCAGAGCAAAGTTAAAGGACATAGAGACTAAAAACACAATTCTAAGGATCAATGAATCCAGGAGCTGGTTCTTTGAAAAGATAAACAAAATAGGCAAGCCTTTAAGCAGGCTCATCAAGAAAAAATAGAGAGGACCCAAATAAACACAATCAGAAATGAAAGAGAAGAGATTACAGCTGATGCCACAGAAATACAAAGAATTGTAAGAAACTACTACAAAGAACTGTATGCCAAGAAATATGAAAACCTAGGTGAAATGGGCAAATTTCTAGAAAAATATAATCTTCCAAAACTCAATGAAGAAGAAGCAGAAAGCCTGAACTGATCAATAACAGCAGACAAAATTGAAGCAGTAATCAAAAAACTCCACACACACAAAAGTCCTGGACCAGATGGTTTCACAGGAGAATTCTACAAAGTATTTAAGGAGGAGCTAACCCCTATCCTTCACAGACTATTCCAAAAAATCCAAAATGATGGAAGACTCCCAAACTCTTTTTATGAAGTCAGCATCATCCTAATCCCAAAACCAGACAAAGACACAACAAAAAAGAAAACTTTAGGCCAATATCGCTGATGAACATAGACGCTAAAATCCTCAACAAAATATTGGAAAACCGCATCCAGCAATACAATGAAAAGATCATATACTATGACCAAGTGGGATTCATCCCAGGGATGCAAGGATGGTACAATATTCACAAATCAATAAATGTAATACATCACATAAACAAAAGCAAAGACAAAAATCACATGATCATATCAATCGATGCTGAAAAAGTATTCAATAAGGTATAGCATCCATTTATGACAAAAACACTCAGCAAAGTGGGAATACAGGGATAATTCCTCAACATAATAAAGGCCATCTATGAGAGACCTACAGTCAACATCATACTCAATGGGCAAAAACTAAAATCTTTCCCACTAAGATCAGGAACAAGACAAGGTTGTCCACTATCACCACTTCTATTCAACAGAGTCCTCGAAATTTTAGCCACAGCAATCAGACAAGAAAAGGAAATAAAAGGCATCCAAATTGGAAAGGAGGAAATAAAACTGTTGTTGTTTGCAGATGACATGATAGTGTATGTAGAAAATCCTACACACTCTGCCATAAAACAACTCGACCTAATAAATGAATTTGGCAAAACATCCAGATACAAAGTCAATATCCAGGAATCAAAGACATTTTTGTATACCAACTATGAAACATCAGAAGCAGAAGTCAGAAAAAAAATCCCATTTGATATAGCAACAACAAAAATAAAATACCTAGGAATAAACCCAACTAAGGAGATAAAAGACCTGTACTCAGAAAATTACACAACACTGAAGAAAGAAATCATGGAAGACACAAACAAATGGAAACATATACTGTGCTCATGGATTGGAAGAATCAACATCATCAAAATGTCCATACTACCCAAAGCAATTTATAGATTCAGTGCAATCCCTATCAAAGTACCAATGGCATATTTCACAGATATAGAACAAACACTTCAAAAATTTATATGGAACAATAAACGTCCCCAAATATCAGCTGCAATTTTGAGAAAGAAGAGCAGGTAGGACGGATCACAATACCTGATATCAAACTGTATTACAAAGTCACTGTCATCAAAACAGCCTGGTATTGGCATAAAAACAGACAAATAGACCAATGGTACAGAAAAGAGAGCCCAGGAATAAACACAAGTCTCTATGGGCAATTAATCTTCAACAAAGAGGGAAGAAGCATAAAATGGTTTAAAAATAGCATCTTGAACAAATGGTTTTGGGAAATCTGGACAGCTACATACAAAAAAAATGAAACTTGAGCACCAACTTACACTATACACTAAAATAAATTCAAGGTGGTTAAAAAACGTAAATATAAGTTGTGACACCATAAAAGTCCTAGAGGAAAACATCGGTAGGAAAATCTCAGACATTCCATGTGGCAACATCTTCAATGATATGTCTGCTACAGCAAGGGACATAAAGGAAAGAATAAGCAAATGGGACCTCATCAAAATAAAAAGCTTCTGCAGGGCTAAAGAAAACAGTACTAAAATAAAAAGAGAAGCAACTGTATGGGAAAACATATTTGCCAATGATACCTCGGACAAGGGTTTCATCTCCAAAATATATAAAGAACTCATACAACTCCACTCCAGGAAGACAAAAAACCCAATTAAAAAATGGGCAAAAGACTTAAACAGACACTTCTCCAAGGAGGACATACAGAGGGCACAGAGACATATGAAAAGATGCTCAGCGTCACTAGCCATCAGAGAGATGCAAATTAAAACCACAATGAGATACCACCTCACACCAGTCAGAATGGCCATCATCAACAAAGCAACAGATAACTGTTGGAGAGGATGCAGAGAAAAGGGAACCCCAGTGCACTGTTGGTGGAAATGCAGACTGGTGAAGGCACTGTGGAAAACAGTATGGAATATCCTCAGAAAACTAAAAATGGAACTGCCTTTTCACCCAGCAATTCCACTTCTGGTACTATATATAACCTAAGGATCCTGATACATCAATCCAAAAGAACCTATGCACCCCAATGTTCATAGCAGCACAATTTACAATAGCCAAGTGCTGGAAGCATCCTAAGTGACCATCAGCAAATGAGTGGATCAAGAAACTATGACACATTTACACAATGGAATTCTACACAGCAGAAAGGAAGAAGGAGCTTATACCCTTTGCAACAGCATGGATGGAACTGGAGAGCATTATGCTAAGAGAAGTAAGCCAGGCAGTGTGGGACAAATACCATATGATCTCACCTTTAACCGGAACATAATCAACAAAAGAAAAAAGCAAGCAAAATATAACCAGAGACATTGAAATTAAGAACAATCTAACAATAGCCAGAGGGGAGCGGGAGCGGACTGTGGGGAGAAGGGTTTTCAGGAACTACTATAAAGGACACATGGACAAAAAACCGAGGGGAGGGTGGAAGCAAGGGAGGGAGATGGGTTTGGAGGGGGTCAGGGAGAGGGGAGGGGAGAAAATGCAGACAACTGTAATTGAACAACAATAAAGTAATTAAAAATTAAAAAACCTAAAAATTTACAGTTAAAAAAATAGAAATTGAAGGCACTTTTATACACCAACGACAAAATATCAGAATTGGAAATCAGAAAAAAAGTCCTATTTGCTATAGCAACAAGAAAAAATACCTAGGAATAAGCCTAACTAAGGAGATAAAAGACCTGTACTCAGAAAACTACACAACCCTGAAGAAAGAAATTAAGGAAGACAGAAATAAATGGAAGCATATACTGTGTTCATGGATTTGAAGAGTTAACATCATCAAAATGTTCATATTACCCAAAGCAATTTATAGATTCAAAGCAATCCCTATTGAAATACCAATTACACATTTCACAGATATAGAACAAACATTTCATAAATTTATATGGAACCATAAATGACCATAAATAGCTGCAGCAATTTTGAGAAAGAAGAATTAAGTAGGAGGTTCACAATACCTGATATAAAACTATATTTCAAGCCCACAATAACCAAAACAGTTTTGTACTGGCATAAAAACAGACACATAGACCAATGGAACAGAATAGAGAGCCCGGAAATAAACGCAAGTCTTTACGGTCAATTAGTATCCTACAAATGGGCAGAAGTGTAAAATGAAGTAAAATAGCCTCTTCAGCAATGGTGTTGGGAGATCTGGACAGCTACATGCAAAAAAATGAAACTTGGAATTGCTGGGTCGAAAGGCAGTTCCATTTTCATTTTTCTGAGGAAGTTCCATACTGTTTTCCACTACTGGGATTATACCCTAAGAATCCTGAAAAACCAATTCAAAAGAACCTATGCACTCCAATGTTCATAGCAGCACAATTCACAATAGCCAAGTGCTGGAAACAACCTAAGTGCCCATCTTAGAAACTATGATCAAGAAACTGTGGTACATTTACACAATGGAATTCTACGCAGCAGAAAGGAAGAAGGAGCTTATACCCTTTGCAATAGCATGGATGGAACTGGAGAGCATTATGCTAAGTGAAGTAAGCCAGGCAGTGAGGGACAAATACCATATAATCTCACCTTTAACTGGAACATAATCAGCAAAAGCAGAAAGCAAGCAAAACATAACCAGAGACACTGAAATTAAGAACAGTCTAACAATAGCCGGGGGAAGGGGGGAGGGGACAATGGGGAGAAGGGTTTTCAGAAACCACTATGGAGGACACATGGATAGAATCAAGGGGTAGGAGGGAGGCTGTGGAGGGAGGTGGGGTTGGAGGGGGAGGGGGGAGGGGAGGGGAGAAGATACAGATAACTAATTGAACAACAATAAAGTTATTACTTAAATTTAAAAAAATGAAACTTGACTACCAACTTACAACATACACAAAAGTAAACTCAAGATGGATAAAAGACTTAAATATAATCCGTGATACAATAAAGGTCCTACAAGAAAACATAGGGAGGAAAATCTCAGATAATCCACAAAGCAATATTTTCACTGATATATCCCCTGGAGGAAGGGACATAAAGGAAAGAATAAACAAATGGGACCTCCTCAAAATGAAAAGCTTCTTCATGGCAAGAGAAAACAGCAGTAAAATTAAAAGGGAACCAACCCTTTTATATTATATGGGAAAATATGTTTGCAAATGATACCTCAGACAAGGGTTTGATCTTGAAAATATATAAAAAACTTATACAACTCCACTCCAGGAAGACAAACAACCCAATTAAAAACTGGGCAAAGGACCTGAACAGACATTTCTCCATGGAAGACATAAAGAGGGCCTAGAGACATATGAAAGTATGCTCAGCATCACCAGCCATCAGACAGATGCAATTAAAACTACAATGAGATACAACCTCACACCAGTCAGATTGGTCATCATAACCAAATCAATAAACAACAAATGCTGGAGAGGTTGTGTAGAAAAAGGAATCCTAGTGCACTGTTGCTGGGAATGCAGACTGGTGAAGCCACTGTGGAAAACAGTATGAAAAATTAAAAATGGAGCTGCCTTTTGACCCAGCAATACCATTGCTGAGATTATACTCGACGAATCCTGAAACACCAATTCAAAAGAACCTATGCACCCAATGTTGATAGCAGCACAATTTACAGTAGCCAAGTACCGGAAGCAACCTAAGTGCCCACCAGTAAATGAATGGATAAAAAAACAATGGTACATTTACACAATGGAATATTACACAGCAGAAAGAAAGAAGGAGCTCATACCCTTCACGACAGCATGGATGGAACTGGAGAGCATTATTCTAAGTAAAATAAGCCAGGTGGTAAAAGACAAATACCATATGATCTCACCTATAAGTGGAACCTAATCAACAAGACAAACAAGCAAGCAAAATGTAACTAAAGACATTGAAATAAAGAACAAACTGACAGTAACCAGAGAGAAAAGTAGGGACAGGGATAATGGGGAAAAATAGGGGAAGGTCCATCAAGGCACATGTACAAGGGACACATGGACAAAGCCAAAGGGGGTAAGATCGAGGGTCAGACGTGGGCATGATTGTGGTGGGGGGCTGGTGTGGTGGGGTGAACATGGAGACAACTGTACTTGAACAACAATATAAAATAAATTAAAAAAGAAATGGAGATTATATTGAGGGTTGTGAAGGTGAAGGGGGAGGGAGGCAATGAGGAAAAAAGTATAGGGAATAAGAAGCATAATTGGTAGGTACAAAAAAGACAGGGGGAGGTTAAGAATAGTATAATGGATAAGCCAAAGAGCAATATGCAAGACCCAGGGAATAAACTAAGGGAGGGGGAATGCTGGAGGGAAGGTGGATACCAGGTGGAGGGGGGCAAATGGTAAAAAATGGGACAACTGTAATAGCATAGTCAATAAAATATACTGTAAAAAAAGGAAAGAAAAAGAAGGTAAGTGTAGTTTTAAAATGGAAATAAATATTGCCCCTGGCATTACCCTCCCCCCAAAAAAAAGAAAAGAAAAGAAAATAATTCAGAGAACTCTAAAGCAGATTGAATCAAACATGCAGACAAGAATTGGTTTTCAATTATGGTGGGGTAGAGAAGAAGTCATAGGATAGCATGGTCAATTCACCAAGATGAGGAAGTTCCTTCTAGAGACTTCACATGATTGGATATCTGTCGATATATAAGTGCTGTTTTTGAGCTTCACATGTCTCAATGCTTAACAGCTCTATTTGTACTCACATAAACTTGATTTAGTTATACACTTTCTTGAGAAGCTGTCTTTCTTGACACTGAGTGTAACCTTGTTATGTACTTGTAAGTATGTGGACAATGCCTGCCATCTCCACCCAGGATGCATACCTTGTACATCTTTCTAAATGCTTTGATACAAAGTCTCATTAAACAAAGATGTGTATAATGATAAATGTGTGGATTGGGTATGGAAACTAAGGGCCTTGACAAATAAACTCAATCATCTGAAGTCTATCTCCCTTAGACTCCCTATTGGTTGGTGTTTTCCTGTTTTAGGTCTTCTTATTTTGCTAAGTGTGGTGTTTCTGGGATTGAAGTTCCTACACTTCAGGCAGAGCAGTTCAGCCCTTGCAAGACTACTCTTAGAAACCCAGGACATGGATTCGGAACCCCTCAAAGGTACATTTTATACTGTCTCACTCTTTCTGTCCCTGCGCACCTTCTATAAACACCCTTACTTCACCTCTCCAGAGTGAAGCACTGAGCTTCTATTGATATTTTCTTGTCTTAACGACGACCTGTTTTACTGACAGCTAATCTGATTCTTATCCTTAGTGATTCCCTGGACAGTTGTTTGAGGAATGGCCCCTGTGTCATGAGAGACCCAGAGACTCAGGCCAGGCCCAACTTGCAGGTGAGCCTCGAGAGCGAGTCCTGTCTCTGGGCAGGCTCATCCTTATTGTGGGTGTGGGGAGGAAAAATTAATCTTCTACCTTCCTAAATTCTTTGGGCTGAATTAATAATCAAATTAACACAACACAGATTAACAGGAGAAAGTAAAGTTTTAATATGTGTTCACAGGGAATTCACAGAAACATAAAATTCCAAAGACAGTAAGGCAAAATGAGGTATATGTCATTCTGGACTAAGGAGGGGAAATTGAGGTCTAGGACTTCAAGTGGGAAGTAAGGCAATTTACAAGGGTTAATATTTGGTAAATAAATATTTGTTGGATCAGCTTGAAACCATGAGAGACAGGGATGACTTTGACTGAATGAGCCTTGCTAGGTTTCTCCTGATCACACACTATCTTTCAGATTAAACTATAGTACCTGTGATGTATCTTCCTTCCTGGAGCAGGTCTTGTATTTTAAACTCTTTAGGCAGTAAGGTCAAAAGTTGTTTTGTTTTTTTCCTGAGTTTTTTTGTTTCTTAACAATAACCAGCTTAACATCCTTAATATTCCAAAGAGGCATATTTTGGGATGGCAAACTCCTAGCTTCTAACAATTCTTACTCTTAGACTGGGAGAATGAAGACTGACCCCCCTCTTCCTGGTTTCTTATCTGCTCTTGTCTCTTACGTATCCACTCTGAGAATATCTGTTCAATTTGTGGACAAAAAAAGGGGTTCTCTGATCTTAACTTCCTAAGTGGGCAGGTCATGGTAAGTAGTCACGTCGCAGTCATTTCAACTTTTTAGTAAAATGTTTATTTTTGCCTCAAATAAGGCCTGTCGGTTGTTCTTGTGCATCTAGGTTAACACACCTTTGAAATGCCCCCTTTCAGAACCCTCCTTCTAAAGTAAGGCCTCCTTCAAGAGAGGGCATAATCTTAACTATTCTGTAATCGAACCCCCATCTTTATGTCATTTTCCTTACATTTCCTCCTTAATCTCAATGCATAAAAGAAATTGCAAAACTGTCATTGTCCAAAGCATTTTTTCTCAGTCTATTGAGATCTTGCTTCCAGGTGTGCCCTGTTTGGCTCAAATAAACTCTTACAAAAATTCTCTATACATTTGGATGTTTCTTACATTGACAAATTTACTAGAGTTTGCCAACATGAGAACCTGACTTGCAATTCCTGTGTGGCCAACCCATGAACTTATGACTACATCTCAGAACTACCTTGGTTGCCTAAAAGGAAGAAGTTTTTTTTTCAGATCATTAAAGTATTTAAATTAATAGAACTATAAAAATGTTCTTACAGGTCCTGAAATAGTAATTTGGTATTTGAGAACATTTTCCCTACAATGAATGGGCTCTGAAGTTAGTCAGATCTGCATTAAAAATCCAGCCTTGTAAGGTAAGTGACCTTAGACAAGTACTTAACTTTCCTGTACTTCACTTATCTCGCTTGTAAAATGAGAATGATAATGGAATTCATCACATAGGCTTGTGAAGGTTAAATGAGGTGATTCCTGTAAAGCACTAGTACAGTGCCTCGTAAGTATGGTATGTTGTTATACCATTACCATTACTAAGTCAGGGAATACAAAATACAGCAGCAGACTGTGCTGCTCCCTCAGGTTTAGCCTGGGGCTATCATATAGCCTGTCACTGGAGAGAGGAGCATTCTGGAATGGCAGAGCCAGAAAGGCATAACAGAAACTCCAAACACATATTAATTAAGTGGTTTTTTTTCCCAGGAATATTTGATAAGATTATAAATTTGGTCAAGAAAGATAGCCATTCTTAGGTCCTTTGAGCTTTTGAGCTACCCTGCTAGGCAGTAAGCCTTGGTGGCTTTTTACCTGGGCCAGTTCTCAGGACTGTGTTTGAGGGAGGCAACCTTAGACATAAGGTCACATCTCTCCTGAGACAAAGAGTAGGCAGGTTTGCTTACTGTTTAAAAAGCAGTGGAGTCTCCAAGCTCGTGTTCTTTAGCTGTGATACAAACATGCCGTGTGCACAATATCCATCAGGGTTCATGTAGCTTCACACCCATGAGACTTCAGAGGGCAAGGCAACCATTGAAAACTTGTGAAAATGCTGCTTGCTGTGCTGTGAGTAATAGTTGATTGTCTCTGACCCAGGAAACTTGTGCTTTCTCTGAACATCCATGACACAAGAATAAGCTAATTTATTAGCTCACAAGTAAGGTAAAATCCCAGATCCAACACATTTCTTTTCCAAGGTGTGAGGATTCTATCAAGAATATGTCCTCATCCCAGTGGTACCAACCCATACTTTTTGATCCTCATTCTTTTGAACTTTCTCTGAAAAGCTTCTATCAAAGAAGAATGTACTAGCCTTGTCATGCCCAAGGGCTGCGTCCAGATGTTCTTACAAGTGTCCTGTGGACTGATGCAGGAACAGGCACTGGCTCATATGGCATCTAACACTGGGGCAAAACGATGATGAATGTTTCTATGCCTGCTTCTTCAGGTAATTCTTCATAGCTTCTTGTTTCCTCTGGAATAAACTATAATCTTCATTTGAAGTAGGAAGGCTCTTTATGGCCTTCCTACTACTAAAACCTCAGTCTTTGATGTTCCCCTTCCCCTCGCTCTGTTACAGATGTATAGAACAGTTTCGTTATTCATCATAACATTTATTCACTCAACAAGTATCCACTGATAGCACATGACACATCAGACCTTATGTTAAAACTGGAGCAAAGCACTGGACAAACAGGTCCTACTGTTGTGTTCTCTTCAGAGCAGGCCACCCTTCTGAATGCTCTGTTACCTTTTCTCCTATGATAAAGACTAACATATGTCCTACATGATTTCTCTGAGCATCTATCTTCTCCCATAACTCTTCTCTGGCCTTGAGCCTCAGTTTTCTTTTCTTTGTGCTACTTTACCATCAAAGGCACATCTCTGCCATAGCAATGGTCACCTGAATGTTACTTAATTGTTTATTTTTGTGACTTGCTTTCTCTACCCCTTACCTCCACTCAACTTGCCACTCATGTTCAAAGTTTTTACAATTTTAATGGAGGATCTATGTCTTATTCATGTTTTTATTCTTAGGGTCCTGTACAGCACCTGACATACAGTTAACATTCAGTAACTATTTTGTTGAATCAATGAATGATTAATTTACTAAGGCTCCACTCTGATTTTTGGTTACCCCAATGTGCAAGGTTATAGATTTATACAACGATAGGGCTGAAATAGTTTTGTGAGACAATTTCTAACTCTCCACATCACAGGTACAGCATTTCCTAGTTGATTCACTGGAAGCAATACAAATACCAGACACCCAGTGTGTGGGCAGCAGAAAATCTGTGAACAGAAATAACAGTAACTGAAGTAGGAGGCGATACTTCGCTTGGGCAGCTAGTGTAAGTGAAGGTGATTTACAGAACAGGTAAGATCTTTGGGAAAAGAGAGACTATACTGAAGTCTGCCCTACTTTGTTGGGTTCAAGCTTTAGAGTCAAGAGCTACAAAACTTTTAGTTTACTGTGAGCTTGAGGATGAATCATACATTACAGCCTCCATGTGCATGGATGCGAAATAAATTACCTCTTAGGTTGGGTGAGAAGAATTGTTCAAGACCAGGACAGAGATATGTTCAAGTGGAGAGGGAAATGGGAGAAAATGGTTTTTATTGGGTAAATGGAAGTGGGCCTTGAGTCTGAGGGGTACTGAGGAGTTGGCCTAGTCAGAGTTGTGAGGCAGGCAGGAAGCAAAAGAGTTTGTTTCTGTAGAGGAAATTAACTCTTTGTTTTCTCTGATGTATCCTCTCTTCATTTCCTCTTACACTTCCTTTTCTTCTCTCCTGTGTTTCTTCCACAGAAAGTGCAGTTAGTCTTTGGCCCCATTTCAGTTCTTCAAAGTGCAGCCACTTTCGATTTTCTCCTAAGTTGTATTTATAGTCAATTAGTTTCTACCAGAATGGGTCTGCTGAAGAAAACATCCAACAATTTGTGGAATTTGACTAAACTTTGATGAAGGCAATTATTAAGCTAAGAAGTGACTTTTCTCACTGATAATTCATTGCCAGGCCAATCTGATGTTTGGAGCCTGTCCTCAGCCCGGTGATTTGCTTCTTTAACTGATGGCTACCGTCCTCACTAGGCCTTTTAGCTTATCAGTTTATGAGTATTGAAACTGGCCAGAAAGGGAACAAAGTGCCAGCTTTCCATGTCTAATTAAAAAAAAGTTCTCTCTTGATGCATTAGGGTCTTTAACCAGACCATTAAAAAAATACTTTAAGAATGAAAGCGAGGTGCTCACAAAGCTTCTGATATTTATGAATGCAAAATGATGGCTATAAATTTAGATTCTGTATCTCCAAACAAAATTTACAAAGTACTCACTGTGGCCTAGATGTTCTTCCTCTGAGCTCTAACACTTTGTAAAGCTGCTCATGGGTGACCCACCCGCAACCTATTTATTTATTTATTTATTTATTTATTTATTTATTTATCTATTTATTTATTTGAGAGGAAGGGACGGACAAAGAGAAGGAGAGGAACTTGAACATGAGAGAAAAACAATGATTAGTTGCCTCTCTCAGGCACCCTGACTGGGAACCAAAATTGCAGCCCAGGCATGTGCTCTGACTGGGAATCTAACTGGCAACCTCTCTTTTTGCAGGACTATATTCAACCAACTGAGCCACCTTGGTCAGGGTATAGACTATTTTATTGAATGCACTTGTTTATTGCCTATAGTATTCTACAAACCTACAAGTAATGCAAGTGAAGGTTTTTTCATAGACAGACATTTACAGTTCATTACATAAAAATTTGATAGATAAAATATTTTTACCCTAGTGTTTTTATTCCATTAACATTCCAAATAAAATGTATTCTCATTTTGCTGATTCTCCTTCCAATGTCAGTTAGACAACCCTGTTTATTGACAGAAGCTTAATAAATGCTGGGTAATTTTAGGGTCTGAGCTCCCCAAGAGCAGCAGGAGGAGCTGGGAGGAAATAAGTGCCTTTCAGGCTTGTCTCCTGTTCAGAAAATCTGTCATCATTTTTCTCTTAGAATTTGAAGCTAATGTGCCCAGCAAAAACGCATCCTAACTTCCTTGTTTCTATATTTCCAACTTCTTTTTACTCATCATTAGTTTGATCAGAAACTCTAATTTCCTTTTTATGTGCAATTTTAATGGGATTTGGTACATTTTTAAGTACCTCTACTCAATCTGCTAGCAAGTATTTTTTCCTGAAGCCATGTCAAAATTTATGGTGAAATTTGATATAATTTTAAATATTTGATGGATTTTCAATTTTTGAATAGCTTATATATTATATAGTAAAATATTCAAAACATATAAAGGATATGTATAAAAAGTAAACCTTTCCTCATCTCCTGCTCCTCAGTTTCCCATTTCTAGTTTTTTCCCAGAGAAAACCATGATTACTCTTTCCTTACATATGTTTTCAGACAAACATATACTTACACATACACAGTATTTACACTCACGCCTCCTCCTTGACACAAATAGTAGTATATTGCACACTGTTCTGTATCTTGTTTTCCTCACATATCTACATATTTCAAAAAATGTTTCAAATTAATATACACAGAATAACTGTCTCATTTTTATAGCTGTAGTTTATCCCATTGTATGAAAATACTGTAGTTTATTCAACCAATTCCCCATTGATGAACATTGAAGTTGTTTCCATTATTTTGCTCTTATTCTCCACTTTGCAGTGACTATCTTTGTCCATATGTTTTTGCATATATACATGTGAAACAATCTGTAGGCCAAAGTATTAGATTCAAATTGCTTTGTCAAAAGTAATATAAGCACATTTCGAATTGCCCTCCAAAGATGTTTCCTCAATTAACACTTACAATAGTATGGCGTGAGAGTGTGGGTTTCTTTTCAAAATGTGCACCATCTGAGGTTGAACTAAGATGGTAGCAAGATAGGTGGGTCCATGTCCCCCTTTGCACGGGGTGGAACACCTAGCCCATCTTCTGAGGAACAGAGTGAACAGCCAGTGGTATTCTAGCATATATGAGGGTTGGAGGCCAAAACTGTAGAGGACATTGACAAATAAGATGGTGAGAAGAGTGCTTTGGGACAATAAGGTCCCTGGGACCAGTGCTGGGACCAGGGCGGCTACAGCCCCAGACCTGGCACCCGCTGGATCTGCCACAGGATTCTTGGGAGAGAGCCAGGTCAGCGGCTCCCCTCCTGGCCAAACAGGGAGGTTTGAGTACCTCCAGGGTGGACCTGGATGCTTGAACTCACTGGGGGGAGAATAAGGATGAAGTGGCAAACACATAGGGCGGTGTGCACCCATATAGACTGTGGACGCTGCCTGGGAAAAGTTGGGCTGTGACAGATCCTGACCCTAATAGTCTCTGGTCTGGTTGGAGAGTTGGGCTGTGAGAGAGGCCAGGTGCTTGTTTGGAGTGTCAGGCTTAAACAGGAGGAATTGTTCAAAAGGGAAAAAAAAAGAGGCACTAGGTGGCTGTATTGGGAACTCTTCTGCAGCAGCTGTCCCCACCTTCCCTGCCTGCACCCAGGCAGCCTCCTTAGCCTCAGCGTGGGCCAGCTCTGCTGCCCTATCCCTGGCCAAAGTGGCAGAGGGCCCAACCATGCCCTCAACCCCAGTGGTGTGGCACCAATGCAGCAGTCCTGCAAACCCCCGGCAGCTGCTGCCACAGCAGCGGAGGCCCACGTGCCCGATATTCCTGCCCTGCGACTGCACTCCTGCTACAGCAGTGGAGGCCATGAACGCAGACCTACAGCCCCAGGGACAGGATATGCCTGATCCCACGTCTCTGGCCACAGCAACAGATGAGGCGCGCCTGTGTCCACCTGCCCAGTCACAGCAGTGCCCCAACCCGGTGGGTTGAATGGCTTGCTAAGAGGAAGGCTGAGAGGCCCCCCTACAGAGGAGAGCAGCAGGGCTCAGGGAGTCAGCAATACCCAGAGAGACTTAACTCAGTGGGGGAGCCAAACTACCCTGGGAGACTCTGAGAGTCCCTAGCATCTAGGACAGCAAAGAGTGAGAAGGTGGTGTGTGAGTTGCCCCTAACTGGTGCACCTCAGGGACAGCACAACTGGTGGATTGAAGGCCTAGGCCAGGCGCAGAGGGGCACTGGTGGCCGGGCAGCAGACTGAGGAGCTGGGCTGGAGGCTGGGCAACTGCGAAGAGTGCGGCTCAGACCTGGCCCCCATCCCCTCAAAACCACAGGAAGGGAGAAAAGTGAAACCAATCCCCCCTTAGCCCACTACAGGCAGGAAGAACAGCAGAACTGGCTTGGACGATTTAAAACCAGCAGGAGGATTTTTCCCCCTTCTTCCTCCCTTCCTTTCTTTCTTTAAATTCCCACAAGTGAGACAATAAAACCTGGAGCTGTGAAAGGACCAGAGTTAGACCCAAAGAGGGGTCATCCCAACAACTGAGACAGTGAGACAAATTTCACTTTGCTACTCCAGAGAACTTGCAAGTTATTGTATATTTGTATTATTATTTTTTCGTTATTTTTAAATCTTTTATTTTATCAGTATTTTTTGTTTCACTTCTTTTTTAAATATATTTTATTGATTATGCTATTACAATGTCCCATTTTTCCCCCTTTATTCCCCTCCACCCCGCATCCCTGCCATTCCTTGCCCTTTAGTTTTTGTTCATGGGTCATACCCATAAGTTCTTTGGCTTCTACATTTCCTATACTATTCTTAACCTCCCTCTGTCTGTTTTCTACTTATTGTTTATGCTACTTATTCTCTGTACTTTTCCCCCCTCTCCCACTCCCCTGTTGATATCCCTCCATGTCTTATATAAATCCCTTTAACATTTCATATAATAAAGGCTGGGAGATGATGAACTCCTTGAACTTGGCCTTATCTGAGAAGCACTTTATCTGCCCTTCCATTCTAAATGATAGCTTTGCTGGATAGAGTATTCTTGGATGTAGGTCCTTGCCTTTCATGACTTGGAATACTTCTTTCTAGTCCTTCTTGCCTGGAAGGTCTCTTTTGAGAAATCAGCTGACAGTCTTATGGGGATTCCTTTATAGGTAACTGTCTCCTTTTCTCTTTCTGCTTCTAAGATTCTCTCCTTATTTTTAATCTTGGGTAATGTAATTATGATGTGTCTTGGTGTGTTCCTCTTTGGGTCCAACTTCTTTGGGACTCTCTGAGCTTTCTGGACTTCCTGGGAGTCTAATTTCTTCACCAGCTTGGGGAAGTTCTCCTTCACTATTTGTTCAAATAAGTTTTCGATTCTTTGGTTTTCCTCTTCTCCTTCTGGTACCCCTATGACTCATATGTTGGGACAATTAAAGATGTCCTGGAGGTTCCTAAGCCTCTCCTTATTTTTTTGAATTCTTGTTTCTTCATTCTTTTCTGGTTGAATGTTTTTTTCTTCTTTCTGGTCCACACCATTGATTTGAGTCCCAGTTTCCTTCCTGTCACTATTGATTCCCTGTACATTTCCCCTCATTTCCTTTAGAGTATCCTTCATTTTTTCATCCAATTTGTGACCAAATTCAACCAATCCTGTGAGCATCCTGATTACCAGTGTTTTGAACTGTTCATCTGATAGGTTTGCTATCTCTTTGTCACTTAGTTGTATTTTTTCTGGAGTTTTGATCTCTTTCATTTGGGCCATTTTTCACCCCCCTTGGGCGTACCTGTTACATATAGGGGGCAGAGCCTTAGGTGTTCACCAGGACAGGGCAACCCATGTCACTGTGCTGTGATGCTGCCCGTGGGGGCGGGGACCGAGAGGGAACAATGGCACTTGCTCTGTTCTCTGCTGGCTCTCAGCCACTTCCCCTGCTACCCACAAGCAAATTGGGCCCTTCTGTGCTGACTCCTGGGTGGGTGGGATTGTGCAGTTCTAAGTCCCTGTGGGTCTCTCCAATGAACTCTTCTGTGGGGCTGGGCATTCCTCTTGCCGCTGCCTCAACCCCCACAGGTGTTTTCAATTGGTGGTTTGAGGTTTTATTTCCTTGTGCTGGGTCCCTGGGCTGTGTGGTCTGCTCCACTCCTCAACTTATTCCCCCAGTTTATCTGCGCGGGAACATGGGACCGTCCACTCCACTGGCCTGGGACCCTCTGGGTCCCGGCCTGCCATCTGAGGTCCCCCTGGCCTGTTTCCGCATTGCACGCCAGGTTTCAGCATTGTGTGCCTGGCTTCAACGCCATACTCCTGGCTTCACAAACCGCTGTTTCGCTGTGTGCCTGGCTCCGCCCCGCTTACCGGTCTAGATGAACATGTCTTTAACTCTTCAGTTGTTGGACTTCCATAAAGTTTGATTTTCTGTCAGTTCTAGTTGTTTTTCGTTTTTAAATTGTTGTTTTCCACTTTTGGTCATGTGAGGAGGCACAGCGTATCTACCTACTCCTCTATCTTGGCCAGAAGTCCCCCTATTTCGCTTCTTTCTGTTTAGTCTTCTTTGCTTGGTTCGTTAAATTGCCTTGTTTTACTAGATTTCCTTGTTCTGTCTATAATATTATATTTTTAATTTTTCTTATTTCCCTTCACTTGTGTCCCAAAAGCACACTACTCTATGTTGTGTACTTCTATTCTTATTATTCAGATCACATAGATTCTGTCATATGATTGTTGCTTCATAACTGTTGTAAATAATTGCTGTTCCATACATTGTAAATACTACGCAGCACCCCTCCCAGATCTTAGCTCACTTCACCATTTCTGGAAATTTGTTATGGTTGTGGTTAACTCTATTTCTCTTGCATACTACACATATTTTCTATCCTTTCACTCTCACTTTACCTCATAATCTGATGTTCCACAAGCTCACTGCTTTCTAGATCTAACTCACAGTCCTTCCCCCTCTAACAAGAATTTTGCCTTTTTTCCACCCTTTCTAAAAAGTGGCTAGTTGGGTGAAATATCATGGTTAACACTATACATATCCAAAGAATCTGCTATCTCTTCTCTACAGGTTGGTACTTTAAATACCATAGAATACACTCCCTCTGTCTTAATCCATTTTGCCTTCCCCCTCCAACTGATCACATTAAAGAGTAGGTGGGAGCTGTGAACACCAGTATACCTGTTGGAAGAGGAAACCCACCAACAAAGGAACCACCAACAGATAACAATGGAAGAAGGTGAAGAGGGAGTGGAGGCCACACTAACCTCCACCCAGGACTAATCTGGAAATATAACAAAATAGTGGAGAAATTATCCAGAACAAACAACTGAATGATAGCAAGAGAGAGGCCTCAAAACCTCATACAGACAGAAGAACCAGCTTCAACAAAACCTGTCCACACTTGTACAACAGAATACAAGATGTGGTGGATGGGGTGACCCTCAGTTAACCAGCTGGAGGGAAGGACTAACTAAAGAGAGACTCAACAACAACCAGAACCCGAAGACATACAGAGAGCCAACAAAAATGACAGTCCATGACCAGTGAGCTCAGGAGATTAAGGAGACTGTATAACTGAATCTCACAGGTCTTCTACCATATAATTTCATACCATAAACCCAGGGAGTCAGAACAGATCAATTTAAGAAGCAGAGGCTAACAAGAAGAGTCTCACAAACAATGAGAAGACAAAGAAACAATCCCCAAATGAAAGGAAAGGAGGAAGCCCCAGAAAGAATGATAAATGAAACAGAGGCAAGTCAACTATCAGATATTGAGTTCAAAGCATTGGTTACCAGGAAGTTCAATGAGCTCACAGAGAATTACCAGAAACTACAGGGAAACTACAATGAACTCACTGCAAACTATACCAGCATGAAAAAGGAAATAGAAACTATCCACAAGGGCCAAAAGGAAAGGAAGAATAATTTCTGAACTGAAGAACACGGTAGAAGGAATCAAAAGCAGGTTAGATGAAGCAAAGGATTGAATCAGCAAGCTGGAGGACAAGGTAGAAAAAAACACCCAGAAAGAACAAGAAAAGGAAAACAGACTCAGAAAGAATGAAGAGGTTGTAAGAAAAATGAAAGACAACATTAAATGGCATAATATCTGTATAATAGGCTACCAGATGGAGAAGAAGAAGACCAAGCAATAGAAAACCTGTTTGAAAGAGTAATGATGGAAAACTTCCCTAAACTGATGAGAGAAAAAGTCACACAAATCCAAGAAACACTGAGAGTCCCAAGCAAGAGGAACCCAAAGAGACCCACTTCAAGATGTATCATAATTAAAATGGCAAAATTCCAAGACAAAGAGAGAATCTTAAAGGCAGCAAGGGAGAAACAGGAAGTAACATACAAGGGAGCCCCAATAAGACTAGCAGCTGACTTCTCAATGGAAATGCTCCAAGCGAGAAGGAATTGGAAAGCAATATTCCAAGTAATGAAAACCAAAGGCCTGGAACCAAGACAACACTATCCAGCAAGGATCTCAATCAAAATGGGAGGCCAAATAAGGAGTTCCCCAGACAGAAGAAGCCTTAAAGAATATACCTCCTCCAAACCAGCTCTGCAAGAGATGCTAAAGGGTCTGCTTTAAGAACAGGAGGAAAAACAGTGAGAGAGAGGGGAACACAGGTATGAAAAAATGGCAATGAATAAGTACCTATCAATAATAACCTTAAATGTAAATGGATTAAATGCTCTAATCAAAAGACATAGAGTAGCTGAATGGATAAGAAATCATGACCCATACATATGATGCCTACAAGAGACTCACCTCAGAACAAAAGACCTACACAGTCTGAAAGTGAAGGGCTGGAAGCAAATATTACAAGCAAATGGAAAGAAAAAGAAAGCCAGGGTGGCAATACTCATATGAGACAAAATGGACTTTAAAAAAAAGCCATAAAAAGAGACCCATAGGGTCATTTTACAATACTCAAGGGAAGAATACACCAAGAAGACATAAACATTGTAAATATATATGCACCCAACATAGAAGCACCCAAATACATTAAAAAAAAAGTATTGGAATTCTTCAAGAAACATATTGACAGCACCAAATTATAGTAGGGGATTTTAACACCCCAATTCTCAAAAATGGATAGATCTCCCAAACAAAATATCAATAAAGATATTGTGGCATTGCACAATATCTTAGATCAAATGGACTTAACTGATATATATATAGAGGCTTTCATACCAAAGAAGCAAAATGCACATTCTTTTCAAATGCAGGTAGAACATTTTCAATGATAAGCCACATGATAGGTCACAAAACAAAAATTGAAATCATAGAAAGCATCTTCTCACACCACAAGGGCCTGAAACTAGAAACCAGCTCCAAGGAAAAAAACCCAAAACACTCAAGCTCATGGAGATTGAATAGCATGCTATTAGACAATGAATGAGTCAAGAATGAGATTAAGGAAGAAATCAAAAGGTTTCTGGAAACAAGTAAAAATGAACTCACAGCAACCCAAAACTTATGGGACACAGTGAATGCAGTCCTAAGAGGGAAGTTCATAGCGATACAGGCCTACCTAAAAAAGATAGAAACATTTCAAACAAATAACCTAACCCTATGCCTGAAAGAACTTGAGGAACAACAACAAAGACAGCCCAGAGCAAATAGAAGGAAGAAAATAACTTAGATCAGAGCAAAATTAAGTGACATAGAGATTAAAGCACAATTCTAAGGATCAATAAATCCAAGAGCTGGTTCTTTGAAAACATGAACAAAATGGACAAGATTTTAAGCAGACTTGTCAAGAAGAAAAGAGAGAGGACCCAAATAAACACAATCAGAAATGAAACAGGAGATATTACACCTGATACCCCAGAAATACAAAGGAGTGTAAGAAATTATTATGAAGAATTATATGCCCAGAAATATCAAAAGCGAGGTGAAATGGAAAAATTTCTAGAAAAATACAATCTTCCAAAACTGAATGAAAAAGAAGCAGAAAGCCTGAATTGACCAATAACAGCTGATGAAATTGAAGCAGTAATCAAAAAGCTCCCCATACACAGAAGCCCTGAATCAGACAGTTTCACAGGAGAATTTTACAAAGCATTTAAGGAAGAACTAACCCTTATCATTCACAGGCTATTCCAAAAAATCCAAAAAGATGGAAAACTCTCCAACTCTTTTTATGAGACCAGCATTATCCTAATCCCAAAACCAGATAAAGACACAACAAATAAACTATAGACCAATATCGTTGATGAACATAGATGCTAAAATCCTCAACAAAATATTGGCAAATAGCATTAAGAAAATACATTAAAATTATCATACACCATGACCAAATGGGATTCATCCCAGGGATACAAGGATGGTACAATATTCACAAATCAATAAATGTAATACATCACATAAACAAAACAAAAGACAAAAATCACATGATCATAGCAATAGATGCAGAAAAAGAATTTTATAAGGTACAATGCCCATTTATGATAAAGACACTTAGCAAAGTGGGAATAGAGGGAGCATTCCTCAACATAATAAAGGCCATATATGAGAAACCTACAACCAACATTATACTTAATGGACAAAAACTAAAATCTTCCCACTAAGATCAGGAAAAAGACAAGGTTGTCCAATATCACCACTTCTATTCAACATAGTTCTGGAAGTTTTAGCCACAGCAATCAGACAAGAAAAGGAAATAAAAGGCATCCAAATTGGGAAGGAGGAAACAAAACTGTCGGTGTTTGCAGATAACATGAGAGTGTACTTAGAAAACCCTATAGACTCCACCAAAAAACTATGTGACCTAATAATTGAATTTGGCAAAGCAGCGGGACACAAAGTCAATATCCAGAAATCAAAGGCATTTTTGTATACCAACAGTGAAACAGCAAAACAGAAATCAGGAAAAAAATCCGCCACTTTTTAAAAATTTATTTTTAGACAGAAAGGAGGGAGGGAGAAA
>PVJI01015161.1:0-41798 GCA_004026765.1 Micronycteris hirsuta | reverse complement strand
ACGAGACAAAGTAGAATATGTAATATATCTTAAATGACAGTAATCATGCTTTAATAACCCTGTTTCCTTTTATTAACTGTTTTTCAATACATTTCCAATTATACCCATAGTTTCTAAATTACTCAGGGGAAAGAGCATCCAGGTTTATATTTTCTAGCATCCTAGACTGCTGGACCATTAGCGAGTTCATTCACTCCATAAACATGCTCTGAGTGGTGAATACACTCTAGGTGGATATAAGAATGCATGCAACAGATACAGCTTTCACATTCTGAGATGCAGGGAAAGAGCAAGGGGACACTTATGGAAGCAAATATGTATGATATGCTAGATGCATTGACAAAATAAATATAAAACTGAGAAAACCAATTCTGGGGGGGGTTCAGGAAAAAAATTACTTGAAAAATTACATGTAAGAGAGACCTGAAGAGTGAGTGGAATGAGACAATATAGTGTGTGTGTGAGCGGGGGATGGGGTGGCGTCTAGGTAAATGCATATGCAAATGCCTGAGGCCAAAAAGAGTTGGAAGACTAGGGAAAATGGAAGAAGTTCGTTGGCATCTCTATCAAAGAGAAGGCAAGAGCAAAGGAAGAGAGTGAGAAAAGATCACTCTGTAGATCCTCACACACTCCAAGATGTCTGTCTGCTTTTCTGTGTACACATCCGTACACAGAATACGTGATTAGTTCATTAAAATGGGGTTTAATGCCAAGTATGACTATATTTTGACCAACCATGCTGGAAGCCCATATGGGATCACTTCTTTCACCTCCTTTTCCTCCACTCTACCCAAATTCACAACATTTTTTGAGGTAATGTGTAGGGTATGTAATGACTTCAAATTTTTGTTTCAGGGGATTCTTTTGGCTAGAGATTTAATTCCTATTTGTTATTTCTTATGTCTGACTTATTCTTCCCTCATAAAACGAGCACAGTGCTTTCATTGCCTAACTAATATAAACTGTACGTGAAACATTTCATTTTCAGTTTTAGGTCAAGGCTTCTGCATTGTTCTTCGTTCATTAAACTCTCATTTTTTTTTCCCCAGTAGGTTACATGCGAAGTGTTGACTAGTCCGCAGCTTAGCTGGACTCTGGAAAGAAAAACTGCAAATTGCATTTAGGGCCAGCATTCTGTTCCTCCTCATGGGTGCCTGGCATTTGCAGGATTCATTCCTCCCATCTTTGACCACGGGGGTTCTCAAACCTCCATCTCTCCTGCCTGCAATGACTGGTAACTGTGTTGCTGTGTTTTCCCTCTCACTTGTGGTGTTTTGTTTGCCTGTTGTACAAAAACCACAAGCTAAGTAATCCTCCACTGACAGAATTTTGGACAAAAAGTGTAAGAAAGGAATTATGTGGAGGCGTATGCTATAAGGGCTTCCATCTGAGACTTTCTCTTAGAATTATTCCTTATGCACTTTTATGTTTTCACTTCACAATATATCCTAAAATTATCTCCACATCAGTTCATGGAGATCGTCTTCATTTTCGTTACATCTACATAGCATGCCATTGTGTGGTCGTACAACAGACAGCAGTTAATTCAACCCCGCTCCTCTGGGCGGACATGTGGGTTGTTTCCAATAGGATGCAATTGCAAACAAAGCTCAAGTAAAGAAAACCTTCACACATATGTCATATTTGCTGCTCAATATATGAGACTATATAAACATATCCATGTATCTGCTCATTTATACAAAATGAAGCATAAAAAAGATACACTAAGCACAAATGGGAGAAGCTACACCCAAAGGGTAGGTGGGAACAGAGTAGGAAGAAATGACTAAATGGGATTCGGGTAGAAGGGATGGGAGGTGACATTTCTCTCAGTGTAACTTTTCATGTATTTTTGACTTTAAAACTATGGTAATTTTTCCCACATCATATAATGAATGATTCAAATAAATAAATATGGGAGGATGGTATAGGAACACTAACAAACTAAATTAACTGTGTTATAAATGAGCGGCATAATCACAGAGAAGGGGGTAACTTAAAAAAAATGGAATATAATATTTGCACACCAAAAATAAAATGCACACCAAGAGTAGGTTTGTTTTCACAGGAGTATAGTTAGCAATTTCAAAATAACTTATTTTATTCTAGGACTGAACAAATAAGTGAGCATATCACAGATACTGGAAGCCAGGCTCCTCAGTGGAAAAAAAAATAAAAGTTATACATAAGAAAGAAGGAAAGACTGTATTCCTATAATGATGAATTGAAATTAGAATTATTTATATAACTTTATGGATATTAATATATACAAGGATATAGACATAGATACAAATGTACACATGTATCTATACGTGTGTGTACACTTCTGTGCATATACAAGGTCCAGCGGAAGTAAGGCCTGCTTCAGTGTGGCTGGTGGGCTGAGAATATGGGCGTAATCATTTACAGTTTTAGTTTTAATTTGAACATTTCACTTAAAATGTCATATGGTGTGTTTGAGTGTCATATTGTTACATCACAGAATTACACACATATGGTTTTGTAATAAAAGATTTTGTAGTAAAGAGAGGCGTTACTTGTGACCAACCTGTGTTTTCCAGCTCTGTTCCCCAAGAGGGCCTGAAGTCAGTGGTGCCCCAATAACAATTACGTGCTTGCCTCCTCTGATCGCGGGTTCCAAATACTGTTCTTTAACTAAAGGAAGGAGGAATGCTGGGTAAAATGCCCTGATTCTAGGACTGGGGCAGGCAAAGCACAAGAGGAGCCTGCAATACCTTGGGGTGCCAAACATAAGAACTTGCTTTAAAATGTGCTTAAAAATGAGGGGAACATTCCAAAGGACACAGCAGGTAGCTGGAGGTGCCCCTCAGCAGCCAAATCTGAGATAACTTTTAGAAGTAAAATAAATAGGGACAGCAATAAAACTTAGCCCACATAATAAAATAGGAATCCATGATCTCATATCAATACAAAGAAATAAGGAAAAACAGGCCCTCACAGTAAAATTCCAACTGACAAGTGAAAAAGGAATAATGAAACTAAAATGTCACCACTTAGCAAATTTCACAATGTTCACTGTGGAATCAACAGCTACTAAGGAAAGAATCAACAATGGACATTAAAATTAATGGGTGAAAGTATGAGTACATAGTCTCAAAGTACAGTCATCACAAAGGGAAAATGGTAACCATTAAGTTACAGATGGAAAATGAGTCCTTTTACAGTAGACAAGCCCAGCAGATAACATACTAACGAAATGGGCCGTGTTCGCATCACCAGTAATGGGAGAAATAGACATAATGTGCCTCCTGCCATAATGTCTAGAGAAGGTCACAATATTAACTTTGTGTTATTCTTAAAATGTACAATCTAAATATAGCCATGAAGAAACATCAGGAAAAGCCCCAAATGACAGATAATTGTCAAAATAATTGGCCAACACGCTTCATAAGTTGTCAGGTCATGAAATATAAAAACAGATGGAGAAATTATTTTAATTTAAAGGAAATGAGGAGTTATGACATGTGATCTGGGATTGGACTCTGGACTCAAGAAAAAAACACCACTGGGAAAACTGTCGAAATTTTTCAAAAAGGTATGCAGATTTCATAGGTTGACACACTAAGGCCATTTTCACGACTAGTTTCCAAAACAGAACCGTTATCACTCATGCATCCTCAGCAGCTGCTCTTGCACCATGACACAGGTGAGCACTGGCTATGAGTCCCTGCGGACAACAAAGCCAAAAGCACGTCTTCTGAAAAAGGGTGCTGAACTCTGGATTGAAAAAACAGTATTGGATCAGGTTCATTTCATGATTTTGATCACTGCACTGTTTTTCTTTAAAAACTGTTAGTTTGGGATATGATCTCACCTATAAGTGGAACTTATAAAAAACAAATGGGCAAGCAAGGTATAACCAGAGACAACGACATTAAAAACAAACTGACAGTAGCCAGAGAGGGGTGGGAGGGGATAACGGGAGGAAAAGGGGGAAGGGTCGTCAAAGAACATGTATAAAGGACACGTGAACAAAGCCAAAGCGGGGCAGGATCGAGGGTGGGAGGTGGGGATGGTGGGGGAGTGGTGAGGGGAAAATGGACACTATACTTAAACAACAATTACAAAAAAAAATTTTTAAAAACCTGTTAGTTTCAGGAATCAAAGAGAATAGTTTCCAGGAATTTATTTTTATTTTTTTGCAACTGTTTGGGAAGTCTAAAAATATCTCAAAATGTAAAATTCAAAAATAAACCTGTACCTTGGAGCCTAGTGATTTCCATTATCAGACTGGTCCAGTCATTTGCAAGACGGATTCATCCTCGGCTTAAAACACTGAAGTTGGACCCATCATTGGCTCTGGTGAGAAATGGCTACCCGTACCGAGGGCTAAATACAGAAATGCAAAACCGTGCACTTAGCCAGACAGTGCTCTTGCCCAGAAGGCCCTTTACGGTTGCCATTTATTCCACGTCAGGCTCTGGGCTGAGAGCTTTACACCTATTTTCTTGTAAAGAACTGCCTTCACAAAAAGGAAAATCCATTTACTTAAAGATTTCTAATTCCACAAACACACTTTTTTTGTGAATAGTAAAGTAAGCAAGCAACGGCTACAGAGGAGCGGCATGAAATAGTGACTCAACTGTCAACTGGGTTATTTTTAGCAAATTTCTTCCATGCTCCACAGCTCAAACATAGTGATGGAGGTTTCCTTTCTCTACTGTATTACGAATATTATCTGAATAAAAGGGCTTATAGCATGCCTGGTGATACGGGTTAATACCAAAATCCATCAGCTCGAAGGCACCATGGATTGTAAGTTGCACCAGTATTCCATATACCACTAAGAAAAAAGGTTTGCCATTTTTAATTGGAAAATGTCATCCATTACCAGTACATTCAAACTCAAAGATATTAAAATGTATATATCTGAATAAAATACAACATACAACATATACTTAATACGTGGTCAATATATATTTTGGGAAGTACCCTTCGCTAATTCGGATTGGTCTATTTAGAATGATATTCCAGGTCTGACTTAAGCAAAAAAAAAAACAAACAAAAAAAGCCCTCACTGAAGCAGATGGCCAGTTAAAGTTGTTGCTAAGACTCACACTAATGGGAATACCGGTCAAAACTGAAAAAAAAAAAAAATTCAGATCCAACAAATAAAAGAAGCCACACCAGCAACTCTGAGAACGCAAATTGCCTCCTGCACAGACGACGTCAGCTGCAAGCTAACGGCCTTCTCCCACATCTCTGCATCTCTGTTAGGGTTCTGCTCCTGCTATCAGTGACAGTCCACATCCCTGTGCAAGAAATCAGGCCGTTATTGCTGGTTCCTAAGCATTCAGAGTTGACATCTTGAAGACGCTGGGATAAGAGGCTAATGTTTTGTGCCTTTAGTCCTGCATGTTTGTTATTCTGCCGAGGCTGCATGGCCTAATACATAAGGTCAAACTGCCCTGTTTATTTCTCTGTTTGTTTATTGTCCATGTTGAAATCAAGGGCAGCCAGGAAATATCATAGTTAGGTCTTAGATATATCATCTGGTTTAGCTCCTTTATTCCACCAGAGAAAAAGACAGAAGCAAAGGAGGGCAAGAGGAGTTGCACAAGGCAAAAAGCAAGGTAGACTAGAGCAATCCCTGATCCAGTATTTCCATTTCAGCACACACAGGTCTGAACCTTGTTTAAAATTTGCAGCCACCTTGAAATTTGCCCACTACCAACATACTATAATCACAATCCTGGCCAGCGTACCTATTTCAGATATTTTGGCATTCATTAAATTTATTTTCCTCTTTAAAAAATGAGTCCAGCCTGGCTGGTGTAGCTCAGTGGATTGAGCGCGGGCTGGGAACCAGACGGTCCCGGCTCGATTCCCGGTCAGGGCACATGCCTGGGTTGCAGGCCAGGTCCCCTGTGAGGGCCATGTGAGAGGCAACCATACATTGCTGTTTCTCTCCCTCTCTGTCTCCCTCCCTTCTCCTCTCTCTAAAAATAAATAAATAAAATCGTTAAAAAATGAGTCCAAATGTGCTGTTGATGTTTGAGGATATATATATTGATAAAAATCTTTTAAAAAGCAACTTGTACAAAAATAAAGCCATCTAAAGCAACAGCAATTTTGCAATAGTATTCCTTCCATTCACGAATCTCCCACCTGGGAAGACCAACTGGAAAAGACAATGGGGGTTTTAAACTATTACCAGTAGCTGTAGTTTGAATTTCTAAAAAATATACTGCCAATTTCATGTCAGCCCTTGGAATGTATATTCATATGAACATGGCCACATTATGCCCGCCACTGTGTCCATACTCCTGAATTGCGCACTCAGATAGCAGAAATTAATAGATTGAACTCAGAGATGCACGTACTTGACTTCTAACTCAGCTGCAGTTAACATTCAGATGCATGGAACAGCAAAGACAATTTTCTTTCCAAGTAATGACTGGTAACCTATAGACAGTGCACTAAACAAGACGGATTATGGAATTCTGGAACACACTCAGCAAGCATTCCACAGAATATGTTAAGCAGCACATCAAGCCAGTCAGCAGCTCAGCAAAGCCCAAGCTCAGGAGCTACATCTTCCATAACTCTGATTTAATGATGTTCACAAAAGCCACTTTAAAGGAAGAAGCATGGGACAAAATTGAGGGTACAGAAATTTCTAATGAAAGCACTCCCTAGGGCACAGAAAGCTCCTGGTGTGAATTACAGGAATGCAGCATGTTAGAAACATTTGGAAGGGCCATTCGCACTTGCATGTGACAGAAAACAGGCCACAACACTGATACAGGGACAGGGCGAGATAAGCAGAGCACCTGACCCGGGCTTGATGAATGTACTGCAGCCAGAGCCTTTGAGGGAAGGGAAAGAACATGGAAATGGTGCAGGGGCACAGAGAACAGACTTCCAGTACACTGCTATTTGACTCTGCACACTAGAATCATGTCAACTAATTCAGGAAAATATCGAAAGTGATCAGAGTCGGCTAATGTATAGAAACTCTCCATTAATCCTCACTTCCAAACTTTTATGGTGTAATGATGATTGGTATTCATAGCTTTAGATTCAATACCACTTTATGAACCATCATTAAAGATCATCAGAAACACATCCACCTAATGAAAAAAATGTGGAGTACCCTATGAATAAGCAGCTATACTCAATGCCGAGGGACTAGAAAATACAAAGATTATAATGTAGCTATTGAAAGGAGAGACCTAATGATACTGTATGGTATTTTTCAAAATTTGGTAATCCACATGTGATATAAATGGTAACTTCATTTATTTGGATATTCAATTCACCAGAATATCCCATGTCAAAAAAATGTGGGTTAACATACGATTGCCACGTGACCCACAATCCCCTCACACACTGGAGACTTCAGAAGCATTGTAAATATCCACAAATAAAGACAGCTGTGAACGGACGTGTCTTCTAATAGAGTAAAGTCTTCTCATCCCATCATTGAGCAGTCACGTGGAAGTCGGTATCTGTGTAAAGAATTTCTGTTTTGAGAGGATTGATAGTCCATGTGCAAGATGAAAAAGAAATTACAGGGTTATGAATGTGTTGAGACCTTTTGTTAAGTGTGAAAGCAAGAAATTAAAACCAGGCAAAAATACATACATGCAAAAATAAATACAATTTCTGCTTATAGAGGCTTATAATCTATAGGTCCATTTTTCTGTCTGTATCACATATATTCATAAGCAATCATAATTTTACATAGGTTAATTCTTACTTATTCATGTAAAAGTACAGTTTCCATGTATCCCAATAAAGGCTTCAGTACATAAACTCTACAGGATACGTAAAGCTATAGTACCACTTCCTCCAATTTTATATATATGGGAATAATAGATGACCATCACTGGACATAAATGTGTGCCTCACAAATCTAAGAATATTTCATAAGAAAAGAGACAGTTGCAATGGAATGACTCAAGGGTCACGAAACTTCTTGAAAAAGAGATAGGAACTGAACTATGATTTTAATACACATTATAGAAGATAAAAAACAGAAAACTTGTTCTAAAATACCTGGATGGTAAGCAATGACCTAGGGCCTAGATAAAAATTTCTCAGGGCTTTAAATTTGAAATAAATATAGAAAGGTGCAATTATAAATTACAGTAACTCCCCATTCATATGGAAGATAGTCATATGGAAATTTCAGCTGTCTAGATTAAAACAAGAGAGAGAGAGGAAAGAAAGAAAGAGAGAGAGAGAAGGGAGGGAAGGAGGAAGGGAGGAAGGGAGGAAGGGAGGAAGGGAGGAAGGAAGGAAGGAAGGAAGGAGGGAAAGGAGAAAAAGAGAAAGAAGGGAGGGAGGGAGGGAGCAGGGTGGGTGGGAGATGGGAGGAAGAAGGTAGAGGTAGAGAAGGGGAGAGAGGAGGGGAGGAAAAAGGAAAGGAAAGGAGAGAGGAGAGGAGGGGAAGGGAGGAGAGAGGAGTGAAGGAGAGGAGAGGAGAAAAAAATAAAGGAAAACTAGCTAGCTAGTTGGTTAGCCTCTGGTGAGCAAAAAGCATGTTGTCAAGACAACAGACCAAAGTGCTTTACTCAGAGAACTGTTAGCCAAAGCATGTTTACTTACTTACCCAACAGCACCTTATATGGGGCCCAGCATGTGTTAGGCACCGTTCTAGGCACTGGCAACACAGCACTCAGAAAATGCAAGTGTTACTGAACTGAGGGTGTTCATTTGCCTGTGCACATCCTAGCCCAATAAGATGCAAATAGGAGTCTGCGGCAAAGAAAGTAAATGTTTATTTAAAAAAAACGGCACCAATCCTGGAGTTACAGGTGAGCTTATGCCCCCAAACCTGCCTTTCTGACAGCTTTTAGGGGACAGGTTAAACCGTCTAAGAGAAGATACAGACCAGCAAATAAGCAAAGCCAACGTAGTAAAGTGCAATGATACCGATCGTGGGGAAAACAAGAGGGCGGAATAGGAGCAGATGAAAGTGAAAGTAACCCAGCTTTGGTGGGTCAGGGAAGGGCTAACAGCATAACCTTTTCTTCTTTCTTTCCTCTTGATTCAAACTAGCCTTGCCCAGCCTCATTGCATGCTGCCTCCCCTGCCTTACTCTTTCCTTTCCTGTCTAATCCTTTAAACATTAAGCCCTCGGGACATCAGATTCTGGTCAGTATCAAACAGTCTTAAAAACAAAGCCTCAGGCCCTGGCCAGGTAGCTCAGCTGGTTAGAGCACTGTCCAACAGCATTGCCAAGGTTGCTGGTTCCATCCCTGATCAGAGCACAAACAAGAATCAACCAATGAATGCATCAACACGTGGAACAATAAGTTGATGTCTCTCCTCCACCTCTAACATTAGTAAATAATTTTTTTTTTAAAAAGCCTCAGTACTATGTACCCCAGAGACAGAGTTTTAGTCACAATAAAGATAACATTAAGGCCTCAACTGCATTGCAGTTCCAGACCCAGAAAATCAAACAACCCTGCTGACCATGTCCTTGCAAAGCCAGACAGAATGACACCATCACTGACATCGGGACCAGACACAATGATAAACTACCTCCTACCCTGCTCCCACCAATCAGTAGAATCTACAGCCCTAACCCCCTTAGTTGCCATGAGTAATGACTGTTTTCCCCTATACAACCCATTTCCTAAAACCCATCAGGAAGCCAGGTTTTAGAGCATTCACTCACCTGTGACTCTGGGTTTGGTGCCATTCTTTAAGTAGAGCTTTACTTTCTTTGCTGCAAACTCCTGTTTACGTCACACTGAGCTTTGAAGCACGCAGGCCAACAGACCCCTTTAGCTTGGTCGAAGCTGTCCTCCAACCTGAGACCTAAGAAAAGTGGTGGGGGTGCGAGGGTGACAAGGGAAGGAAGAGTGATGCAGGCAGAGGCATCGCCACTCGCAAAGGCATGGAGTTAAGAAAAACAAAGTGCACCAGGGAGCAGAAGGAGCCCGTAGAGCTGGACCATCGAGTGAGAAGGGGAACTGGGTCACGCTGAGGCTGGAGGAAAGCAGGGGCCAATCACGCAGAGCCTGGTAAGTTACTTGACTTCACTCTGGCGGCAACAGAGCCATTAAAGAAATTTAAGCAGGGAAATCACATCATTAGATTTTCACATTAGGATGATCACTTCAGCTGCAATGTGAAAAAGAGAATAGAAGGCCTACCCGAGACTGGTATCAAGGGAATTAATTAAGAGACTCTGGATGAACAAGATAAAATATAATATTTTCCAAAACAGAGGTAGTAGGAAAGAAGAGAGGGGGAAAAAAGGGGTGAGGGAAGGCTCATAAAAGTTTGGAGAACATGATTGTTTTTATTACCATGCATTTGCATAGCTACCATATTGAGCACTGACCATATTCCTAGAGCAGCTTGATGCTAGGGAAGCACACAAATAAGAAGCAAAGTATACTCCAACACACTGGCTGGATAATAAGAGAGCCGAGGAACTGGAAATAAGCTGCAGTGTCTTATTAATGGTGGCACTGCATAACTGACCTCTCAGTGGCTACTTCAATCTGCTCACCAGACCAAATGGAAGACCGAGAAAGCTATTTTTAAAAGACTTTTGGGGAAGGAAAAGCAAGCATAGCTTTGGGACTGAGGGTTAGGTTACAGACTGCTACGATTAAGATAAAGAACAGAAGCTGAACTCAATATTCAGAGTTCCCATCTGGGCAGGTATTTTCTAATAAAGTTAAAAAAATTAAGTTGCGTTGACTTGGCAGAGAAACACAGGTTAATTGCTAACGCTGTAGGGAGGTACGCTTTGGGGTTTGAGCTGGATGACGGCATTTAAAAACTTCCCAATACAATCCTTAGATATTGTCTAAGTCCTTCAAAAGAAAGGAGGTGTGGTGAAGTAAAATTGGCCACAAGTTCTTCAACGTGCCTCCGACGGAGAGGTCGGGCCCATGCCCCTTTCCCTGGAATCGGACTAGACTCTGACGGCACTGACTGAAGGACCAGTGTCCAGGTCTAGTCCTATGGGACTGGCAGCTCTCACTTCCTGCCTCTTGAATCACTTGTTCTTGGAAACCGCCTGTCTTGGAGGAAGAGTGACTATCCTGCTACCACCAAACTGAGACTTCTGAGCTGCACACAAAGCCACGGTAGGACAATATGCTGTGTGAAGAGGAAAGCCACAGAGAAGTGAGCAATGAGTGGAGGACCCAGCTCAAAAATGGATCTTCTAGCCCCAGCTATGGATCAAAACCAAATCACACAGTCCAGTCCTTCCTGACACCCGTACCCAGAAAACTGAGAGCTGCATAAAATGGTTGTATAAGCCACTAAATTTTAAGATAGTTTGCCATACAGTGACTATCCAAAGATAGTTGGGATGGAATTATAAGTGAACTAAGAAAACAAGGCCATCTTTTTGGGATCCTAAGTAAAAAAAAATTACTTCTTTGGTATCAAGAGAACCTCTCTCCCAACTCAGGGAGAATATATTAGCAACATAAAATGTGACCAGGCCAGTGATGGTGGCTACTACACAGACCAAGCAACATGAAACAAATTATGCATGACAAAAAGGAAAAGCTCAGTTACCTTGAAAACACATGCATATGAAATACGTGAGTTGCACAGGACTTCACTACACCCCTCTGTTAACATCTTGCAAGATGTTAATTTTAAGTGCTTATTAACAAAGATGTCATAAGCTTATAAAAATTCCCACAATGAACTTTTCCAGTGACAGGCTGTCACTCATGCACTGGAGCACCGTCCCGGCTTTGTCTCATAAATCAGAAATCAGAACAGGACAAAAGTGCGGAGAGGAAGAAAGAATAAAACATTGGCACCGAAAGAAACGACCCACTTACTTTACCCTATTCGGAGGGTAACAGCAGATAAAGACTTTAAAATGGAAAAAACCATGAGTCCTCCTTGATTCTGATAAATGTCCCTGAATTCAACACAACCCTGCAAATAATTGCTGAACACACCCAAACCGAACTGTGGGTAGTCATTAATGTTACACTTATGTTGTATTTTAAATGTATATTTCATTTATTTTCAGGCTAAGTAATACATTTACATTATTCAAACTCCAAACTTTGTACAGGGAACAGAGAAAAGTTTGCCGACCCTCTCTTCAGCCACTCAATACCCTCCCCTACAGAAAACAGATATATTCAGTTTTCTGTGCATATTTCTAAAAATATTATATATATTTTTATATGAAATCACACTGCTTTCATGTAATTATATTTGATTACATTCCATATATATTTATGGATTTTATATGTCCATCTTATATAAAAATTTATGTACATAAGTATGGAAATGCAGAGGTGTGTAATTTTCCACCTGTTCTGTACAACCATGATACACTGTCTTGAACCTTTCTATTCCCAATATATATTTGAAGGCTTTTCAAAATTAATACACATAGAGGCATCACATTTATTTTTAGAGTTACGGCATACAGCACACCGCTCTGGATCGACTCACAACACCACGGACACACACTAGGGTGCCTGCAGTCTTTGCTCCTTCCCAGCAATGCTGTGTTGACTGTACCCTTAGGTTCGTGACTTGCTAGTAGGCAATACTTTTACCATGTCAAGACGGAAAAGTTCCGGGTCAAAGGGTATACGTGTTCATAATTAGGTGATTATTGTCCATTCTGTGTCCATGGAGACTGTATAAAGTTACAATCCCCAAGTTGATGTCATCCATAGACATAACAATATGAATACTCTTTAGATTTTGCCAATTGGATAGGTGAAAAATTAGTGTGTCGGTATGTTTTATTTTGTAATTCTTTTATAGATTCCTGTTGCTGTTTAAGAGTCCTCTGTGCATCCTATCCTGTGAACCCTTTGCTCATATTCTTGGTCTCCATCTCTATTGATTTATTGGTCTTTTTCCTCTTAATTTCTAGGAATCCTTTGTTTTAAAGAAAGTAGCCTTTTGGCTGTGATAGGAGTTCCAAAAATCACTTTCCTGAACTGCCTTTTGAATTTGCTTATAGGGGTTTTGCCATGAGAGTTTTCTTAAAGTAGCTGAATCTATCGAACTTGCCTTTGATGGCCTGTGCATTTAGCATCATAACTGCCAAGACTGCCTTTGTCTATTCACTTTGCTTTAATGAGTCTGTTATCTGGCTCTACAAAAAGCACACAGGAATTAGTAAAGTGTTGTTAAGAAATACCATCCCTGAGAAATCTTTATAGGGAAAAAAGTCTTCTAAGATCCTTATTAATGAATCATTTATTTCCAACAACGTTTGATTCAATGAAATTACAGTATAGTTTTAAAAGATGAAGACAACTTCTTGGTGTTTACTACACACAGAATTTTACTTGTAGTTTTGCAGGTTGATAGTTTTTACGTGCAAAAGTGAGGGCATGAGATCAGCAAGATGGAGGACTAGAGGGTCTCCACACTCGTCTCCCCACCGAACGGTAAAATAATAAACAACTCCAAACCAGGCTAAAACAAGTCTGAGAAAGAAGTGGAAGACACCACACAGAACTCAGAAACCGAGGACAGCAGCAGAGGAAAACACAGGAAGCATTTTAACTGCATCACCTCATTCCTCTGTCCAGTCGCCAGAGCTGCGAGGCTGCCATTCTTCAACAGACCCCATGGCCAGAGCTGAGACACTGATCCATCATCCCTGGGGGATGCTACTACTTCATCCTGCCCCCTACGCCAAAAACACCATTGCACCCTGTCATCCTAGGACCTGCACTGCTGCTGGTCCCCCACATACACACAGGGCCCAAGTTCCCTGGGAGACACGGACAGGCCTGCATCTCAGACACTGACGCTATCACCACAGAAAGTACGCTGATGACCCAGGACCCAAATGCTGGTTCTGCAAGCACTGATCCCATGACCCTGCCTGTGCTGTTGCCCTGGTGCCAGCACATCAGATCTGGCACCAAGAGGGATCCCCTAAGATAAAACATCCTCCCCTAGGCAAAACAGGAAGAGCGAGAGGACCCCAGCATCCTCCTCTGAGGTCTGGAATGGCCCCTAGCAGCCCCTGCCACTCAGAGAACCTCTGCAGTCTTGGCCACAGAAAACCCAAGATGACCTCAGCTAACAGAGATGCACAGAGACTACGCCACTGTGGCCTCCCCAAAACCAGGGATGCTAAACCCCACCCTGCCGGTGCCCTTGCAGCCAACAAGTGAAAGTGTCTGTAAAGTCAGTCCAGAAAAGGCCAGAAGAGGAAACTGCTCTCTCAAATGCAGAGATACCAATGCTTAATCTTGAGAAGCATGGCAAAGCAAAATCATGATACCACCAAATGAAAAACAGTATTTCATTCATTGACCTCAAAGAAATGGAATGAAAATAGTAAACTTCACCTTTTGTAGGTGATGGTTATGTAATGCCATAAACTTTTTTCTTTCCTAAGGAGTAGTAATTCTCAGGTAGGGGCGTGTGTGCACTTGCTATAAGTTAGCAAGGACGATGGTGCCACATTCCAGAAGATATGAGACTTTATAATATTCACACTGGCATATGTCAACATGTCCACCTTTATAAACCATAAATGAAATGTGTAGATACACTTAATATTCTGAGTTCAGTGCTTTCAGTATCAGATACTTTACAAATCCTTCTTTAAGATCATTTATAACTTTTAAAAGTTTTATGAGACATGTAGGGGATGAGGTGGGTAAGATAACAAAAATAAATGATTTTTAATGACCTTTTGATTAAAAAAGTTTCATGGCTTTGGAATCGGAGCCTCCGATAAAAGTACTTGATTATGTGCATTCCTGCTACTAATGTTCAGTCCTCAAAAGCTTAAGCAAAAATATGCTTAAGTGTTTTCCACTGGCTGCTTAGAAAGATAATTTCGCACACACACACACAGAGTGCTGTT
Organism: Micronycteris hirsuta; assembly: GCA_004026765.1. NCBI lineage: Eukaryota > Metazoa > Chordata > Mammalia > Chiroptera > Phyllostomidae > Micronycteris > Micronycteris hirsuta. The sequence goes on along the minus strand of PVJI01015161.1, from coordinate 26,974 downwards.
TTAAAGCCAGTAGAAAAAAATATCCTCACCAAAATAACTTGGGAGTCTCGAGACATAAGCTTCTATCTAAAAAAAAAAAAAAACAAAAAACTTTTTAGAGTAATTTTCAGAATTCTTCCTTTCCCATTAAAAGAAAATCTGAACATTGTCAAGTTAGTGAAAATAGGAAATTATGCTGAAAACAACAAAAAACTACAACAAATGCAACAATCTGCAAGCACTTGATGGTCACGAAAGAAGAGGGTGAACAGATTGGAAATCAAAACAAACTCCAAAACAGAAGACAGCATGTTCTTACATGTATTTCTAAACATAATTCCTCCATCCCTGCTTCATTAAATGAGCTATAAACCTCACTTTACCAAAGCCTTAGCAGAAAAATGGAGGATAGAAAATTGGGCTCTTTCTAAAGAATTACGTCCCAAACAATCATTTGGGAAATGTGAACTCACCTTTGGGGTCAGTTTTAAAGATTTCAGGTTTGAAATCCCAAGTGGGGAGAAGCAAAGGAGTTCGTTATTCCTCCAGTGTTCTCCGAGACCACATCATGGAGTTTTACATGCTCCTGAATTTTATTAATGGAAATCATTCTTTCACGGAGAAAAACACTTACTGAGGAACAATAACGTGCTAGGCACTTTCATTTCTTTGAGATACAAAATGAATAAAATAGTCCTCCAGGCTCATGGAGATCATACTTCAGAAGAAGCATCAGTCTGCTGCAATCGTTCGCACGTCCCTTCTTTCACCCAACATCAGCTCTTGAGAGAGAACCCCATCCTATGACCACACTGCGATTTATTTACCCCACTTCAAGTCCATGGTCATTGACGTTATTTCTGGACATCTTTCTATCACACACAATCGAGCTGTAAACACACTTGTACGTACAATTTAGTGAACGCATGCAGGTTTCCTGAGGCAATTATTCTCAAAATGTGGCCCAGAGAATCCTGACAGTTCTCAAAACTCGTTCAGGGGATCCAAAGGGAAAAAACTTTACTAGTAATACTAAAGTGCGATTTCCTCTTTCCACTGCACTGACATTGCACGATGGTGTGAAATTGGTGGTGGGTTAAAGTTGGGTGCCCCAGCAAACCTGGAACAGTGGGACCGGCCTCTGCCAGCAGTCTCTGTTTCTTTTACTGCAATCCACTTGCAGAAGGAAAAATGTGCCTGCCTCAGGTCCTTGATGAAGCAGCAAAAATCATTAATTTCATTAGGTCTCTAACCTTCAGTAGATGTCTTTTTAATAACAAAAATCATGCAGAAAGCCCTTCTGTTGTGTACTAAATTAGAATGGTAGTCTTAAGGAAATGCCCTCGTGTAACTGAGTTACAAAGTGAACTAGCAGCCCTTCTCCCCATGGAACACCTTGTTTTACTTAAAAGACTAATTTAAAAAAACCCAAACTATTACTCAAACCTGGGTATTTAGCAGAGATTTTCTTGAAAATAAACAGTGAGAATATAATTTCAAACAGACAAACAAAACCTGATAGTATTTATGTTCATGACAAAATGTGTGCTTTCATTTGAAAATTAGGATCTTAGAAAACTTATCAGCCACTATGAAGTTTCCAGTGTCCTAAGACTCAGACCCTTCAGGTAAAATTGGTAGTGATATTTATGAAAGTCATTTTTATATTGCATTAGGAAGTGTGTCAACACTGGGAAGATCTGCAGAACCCAGTGAACCAGTATTTTCATGATGTAACAAAACTATGCATGGTGAAGACCCATGCTAATGCAAGCGGACAGTGCAGACGCAGAGCATACACATCCTTTGAGAGCGTTTCAGACGGCCACTAGACGTGACACGACAGTATCACTTGCCAAGTGTTGTGTACTGTTAAAACGAATCCCACAGGCTATGTGAAAAGGCTATGAAAAGGCTATGAAAACGCTCCTTCCTTTGTCAAGCATTTTGTGTGTGTGTGTAAACACCTATACACATATATATACACACAGCAGTGTGGGGCTAGATGTTCTTCATATCTGCAACCAAAACAACATAACACAAAAGACTGAATCCAGAAGAGATAGTAGTTGTTTCTTATTAAGCCAAACATTTAAGATATTTGAAAAGAAAAGTAAAATAATATAATGATTTTTTGCTCTGCCTGGTGTGGCTTGGTGTATTGTGCACAGGCGAACCAAAGTCTCACCAGTTCTATTCCCAGTCGGGGCACATGCCTGGGTTGCGAGCCAGGTCCCCAGTGGGGGTCACATGAAAGACAACCATAAATTGATGTTTCTCTCCCTCTTTTCTCTTCCTCCCTTCCCCTCTCTCTAAAAATAAATAAAATCTTTAAAAAATATATATATATATACTGATTTTTTGCAAACTTTTGGGAAAATAGCTACTTTTCATTAAAAAAATATGCCATTCATGATAACATCTAATGGGCTTTTTAAAAATTCCCCATGTAATAATATTTTTAATTTGTCTAAAATCTAATGTTTAATATTGGTAGGCATCAATAGAAAAAACCTACATAAGTAAAAGGTTTTTTTGGCTCTCAGTCATTGTTAAAACTGTAAAGGAGTCCTGAGACAAACTATTTGAGAATCTGCACTTTCAGATACATATCTAGCATAGTAATGCCGGGTTTAGAATCCATTATATACCTTCAACTTTATTAGAAAATGAAAAACTATTTTCCAATTTTTACTGCTAGCTTTTCATGTAAGTGTTCCCCTTCTCTACACCCTCTCCAATTTTTGGAATTATCAGAACTTTTGTTTGTCATTCTCATCATGGAGAAACAATAGATCATTGTTGTCTTAAAGTCCCTTTCTCATGACAAGGTAAGAGCAACTTATCTTGTGTAGTAACTAACACTGATTTTCACAGGCAGATCTAAAGCTTCTAACAGTATTTCTACACATTTGAGTTCTAGTAATAAAGACTAATTTTTACTGAATAAGTAACATCTAGTATATCCATCTTATCCTGCAGCATAAAATAGACTTTGCAATTATTGAACTTGAACTTGTGTTGAGTACCGAACTATGCCTAACAGCATTCCAGACACCCATGATTTTTGCTCTACTTACATGCCTGTGCTCACAACTTGGTCATTCCATAATAGTTTAGTGAAAAACGCAATTTATGCTAATATATACAGAAGAATTTTATTACAATAATACCACTAATAGCATGGCAATTAAATATACAACACTTTAACATATTTATATAAGCAATTAAGTATAAGAATAGATACAAAGCTGTAAATACTGTTTTTATCAGGTGGGAGGATTGGGATAAAGTCCAGAGGGAAGAAATAAGATCAGCTTTATCTTTGTACATCTTTGCACATCTTTGCATTTCCTTGTTTCACCTGATAAAATGAAGATTAAATAACATTCTGTAATCTGAAGAATTTCAAATAAAGACAAAATGAAACTGAGTATTTCCTTCACTTTTAGTTCCCAGTCACAGGTTATTTGTAGCTCTGCTTATGTTTTACCTTCGCTAGTCTCTGCGTAAACCTCCCGTGCTTCCGTCGTGTGACCACTTTGGCCACACGGTATAAATTTAAAATGAAATCTAGAGAGTTCCACAGAGTTAAAATCATCGCACAGAAATCACAAATTAGGAAGGCAATCATATAGCGCAGGGAATGCTAAATCTGAAGCCAAGTCACTTCCTCTCTTTGTCACCTGTGAGCATGTCAAGGCTCCTAAGAGTGGGCTTACAAGGAGGACTGTGTTGGAGTTTGCACAACGCAAGGTGGCATTCAAATGTCATCCAACCAAATCCTAAAGGAATGACGTCACAAGTGTCAGAGAATGAGCTCTAAGCATACTGGGAAAAAAATGACACTAATAATGATTCTAACAAAACACCTGCATTAATATTCTTAATAGAACTCTCACTTCATCCTAAAAAATGCATGTCAGCTGCAATAAAAGGGAACACATAACTACTTTTGAACTGAACTGAGAATAGACGAAAGAGGACCAGTGAATGCCATATTTCCACTACATATGAAAGCATTGATCTATTCAAAATATGAAAAAGAAGTTTGCTCTACAAAGCCACTAAAAGATAATGGCTAAGTATGTGCCCTGCAACACCTACCGGGTGGGTAGGTGACTGTCTTGTGAGCTAACACAACTGCTGCTCGCTCACGAGACCATTCTCGGTGCGAGCTCTTTGCCAGAAAGAATCTGATTCTGTTCCGCGTGAGTCCATGACTCCACCTTGATCCGGGGACCACACTCACACCTCAAGGCTCAAAGGCCATTTTCCAAACATTAAGTTGTTCTTCACTATTTTTTTTAATAGTAGTGAGCATTACTCTCATATTTACTTAATTTTAGTTCAACTTCTGCCAAGCATCGATTAGCCTAAAGAAGACTGGCCATCGCGCTCCAACGTGTCAATCGCCTGCCTGCACTGATGCGTGGGACTCACATCACACTGATGTCTTACTGTGAAGAGGTCCAAGGCAGTTAGTTGTACAGAAACGAACACAAATAGGAAAAAAACACTGCAGGGAATGCCAATATGCGACCCAGCGCCCCATTCGTGGACAAAGCAAAAAAGATGTGCATGTGAGGAGCAGCAAAATAGTTTCACTCATAATTCTAATGAAGAGACTAATATTTGGAATAGTGGCACTCCAAACTGTACAGTCAAAATGAGCAACCGATTCTCTTGCATATTCAAGGCCATAATACAAATTATTAATCTGATTTTTAATGTATCAAATACTTCTTATTTAAGCTTAAAGTCTTGGTTTGAGTAAGATGTAATAAAATATTTATACATACAGGGTGGGCAAAAGTAGGTCAACAATAAATATATTAATTAATACATAAATAATAATACCAGAATAAACGGTTTCACATACAACTGTAAATCTACTTTTGCTCACTCCTGTACATAGTAATATATAAAACTATTTTTCTCTCATGGTTTTATATTTTTTCTGAAGTTAAGAGACTCACTGAAATCTTCTATTTTATATCTCCATTTTCTTTGATCAATTATTCCTGCTCCAACTACAATCCATATATTCACTATGCAACTATATTTTTTAAAAATGCACTGAAACAACACATATTATTAAAGATAAAAATTCCATACCTCATGAATGTTTTATTTGATTCTTCAAATGTCTTCATGGACAAAATCTTTGCAATCCTAATCAGTTTTCATTACTTTCTACATAAATCTATGTTTAATGAGCCATTATCATGGGAAGTCTCTCATCTGACGTGCAGTCCACACTAAGACAGAGATTGTCTCCACACAGCTCCTCCGTCTGTTCCTACCGGTCCAAATCACAGCAGCATGGCTTCCACGGACAATTGTTGCCTACCTTAGCCCGAACCACAGTTCACTTCCCTTTTTCACCAAGAGAATGTATAAAATAGAGAGCATCAGACAGAGCAAAGAGTTTTTAAGCCTCAGGAATACTTTTTCTCTTTGAAGAACTTCAACATGATAAGAATGACCTGGAATTCCTCCACAGAAAACATGAACCATGACCACAAAAGGTCAGGGTCGACTATACACAGGCACTGAAGACCACCGGAAATTAAATGTGCAAATTTTCTTTATCTTTCCACTCCTTGGTGGCACTCCTCACAATGAGCTCTCTCTGCTTTTTAAGCTAATTTTTTATGCCTGGTCTGTATTAAAATCATAAAATTCCTGAGCCTGCCTTTGGACATTATCCATTATATTAGGCATTCTCGTGCATGAATTTTTATTCAGTGTTTGAGCTAAAATAATTAAAATGTTTCATATCCTCTAAATTTTTGTGAGCACACAGAGGACATTTAAAATAAAAGTTTACAGCAAAGTTCCAGAGGTATGAGGTTGGCGCATCGCGTTTCTGAGCACGCAGCTCTGTTTACTTTTATTCCCACGCTTTACACTCTCAGGGATGATGAGCATTACTTTCCCCAATAAAAGACATCTCTCTCTTTAAATAACAATAAAGTGAAACCAGAGGAAACTTACTAGCATTGAATGTGTTATTCAGATGTACTCAAAGCAGAGCACAGCAGAATTTTTATTTCTAGAAATATTCCACGTGACAAGAAGAACCAACCACATAGTAGGAAACTTCTTTCTGGGTTTCCTTGGAAAAGGTCAAGTTTTGGGTTGGCTAAAAATTTTGTTTATTTTTTTTTTTCCCATATAACGGCCTTAGTAGCACTTGGTTGTCTTTAACTTCACTTGAACAATGTTGTTAGATTGTGTTGTCGCAGCTCCCATATCAGCGTGCGTTTAAAAAAAAACATCAAAACTGGTGAGTTTTTGTACAGTCATTTTAATATTGAAGATGGAAGAAGATATACAACATTTTTGGCATATTATGTTTTATTATTTCACGAAAGGTAAAAAAGCAACTGAGAGGTGACAAAAAAAGATTTGTGTCATGCATGGAGAAAGTGCTGTGATTGAGCGAACATGTCAAAAGTAGCTTGTGAAGTTTCTTGATACTTTTGATATTCTGGCCAACTAATTCTTTGCTGTGGGCTGTCTTATGCATTGGAAGATGGTTAGCAGCACCCCTGGTCTCTACCCACTAGAAGCCAATAGCAGGCGATGGCCAACCTACTCAAAATATCCAAATCAATAAAGTTATTGGTGAAAATTTTAAAAATACCTTTTATTTTATGGAAAAAATGAATGGACATTTTGGCAAAAAAGCATTTTCTTGCAGGCATTTTTTGCTCATATTTCTGCTTTTTTACATTGACTTATTTTCTCTTTCTATGCAAACAAAAAGGGCAATAGAAAATTCTAGAAGAAATTCATTAAATGAATATAGCAGGTCAGGAATAAATGTAGGCAATTTAAAAAATAAACAGCACTGTCTATAATCAAATATAATTAGATTACAAGAATTCTTTTCAGCTCACACACAGAGAAAATGTGCATTTTAAGGTAAATGTCTATAATTTAGCAAATACAGAAGTTAATATATAAGTTAAACTTTGCCATATTTGAAAGATCAAATGAAATTGAGTTGCGCTGTATAATCCTTTTGGCATTTACTACTGCAAACCCATTACTCAATGGGCTAGAGATTTGTATACATTACCATTATATTATTTCTACATAAACACACAAGCCCACTTATGTCAGTATCAATGTTTATCTAGGATATTAAACAGTAACATAAAGAAATCATCTCACACTTTTAACACTTGTGCTGCTTAAATAAATTTTATATCTATTAGCAACACCATATTTCTGCCAAAATGTCATCCCCGTCCAATCCTTACATCACATTTCTATGTTTTTGAAAGATAAAATAAATATAAATGGCTTGAAGCATCAGAGTACTGGATAACCATTCCAAAAGGCAAAAGACTCCATGTAGTAAACCTTTTTATGAGACTGCAGTAGTTGGGAGATGAAACTGTAAATGGGTAAGTGTAGATTGCTTTGATTTAGAAAATTGTCGGCCATTAAACAGTTTACAAAGAGCCTACTGTTTCTATCCGCATCATTATCTCCAATGTGTCAAAGTCAGCATTTTCACAATACTTAAAGCACTCCCAAATTTCTCATAAATATCATTTATATTCCTGCACAGCCATTCAGCATGCCAAGGAATATCATGTATAGTCTTGCACAGTTACACTGGATGCATATCTGAGCCCATGCATGTGAACCTGAAATTATAGGGAAGAGCACAAATGTCTCTCCACGCAGAACCATGGAGATCATGTAATTTTCACTGCCTGGTTTGACTGAAGACTCAAGGCCATTGCCTGCTTTGCACGTGGAGAGTGCAGCTGGGCACACCTGCAGCAGAACCTTGCTACTGAGCATGAGGCATGTGCGTGAGCAGCTGGTCCATGTACTAGCATCGCCATTTCCTTTTATTTATTTGCTTTGTGTTGGAAGAGGCCTTTCTTGCTTATAAGAAAATACTACCAGACCCAGAATTGTCTTTTCCTATCTTTCCACCTATTGAAATCCCAACAGAGCCACTTCAAGTCACTGTTTCCCACAAAAGCAACTGACCAGCTTATTGATAGGATCACAGACGTCTCTGAAATTCTCTACCATTTGTCAGCAAAACCAATTTTCATTAGGCGATCTCGCGTAACCTCTAGATTAATCCCTCATGTAATTCTTGTGTAGGTTAATAACTTTAAGCCATGAGAATGATAAAAGCAGTCCTTAAGTGGAATTGCAAACAAATTCATTTATATTCAGTACAGCAGTCTACAGAATTATGTAAAGCGCCTTCTGGTTTTCGAGGTTCCGAGAAACCAAAGATGGTGACCACAGATGAGCAGGCCCCGCCCACGCTATGACCAGAAATACCGGAGCCTGGAGCAGTCACAAGGTGGGGGTGGGGTCACTTGGCAAAGACGATTTTTAATGTGTTCATTGAAACTGTCATCCTACAAGTAGTAGATATAAAAGTTTAATGTGCTAAAAAGAAGATGCCAACCTGGGAAATATTTCCAAGATAAATGGATAACTCATTTTATCCATTAAGCACTCTTACAAAGCATCAGGAGTAAAGCCCCAATGAAAAAGAAAGCTACAGACAGAAAAGTAGTTCACAGAATGCAAAGAGGATTGTATGACATACACACAAAAAAAGGAGCAATATTAAAGAGTGATCAAAGGAACCAGATGCTTTACAAGATACAATTTATTTGTTTGTTTTTGTCTATTAGACTGACGAAGACTAAAACAGAATAGTGACCTCAGGTTTTGAGGTCCTGGCAAAATCACTATACCCTTATATGTTGCAGGAAGATAAATTGGCAACATACATCAGAAGATCTGAAAATTGAAATTTCCAACCCAGCCATTCTACTTCTACAAATGATCGTAAGGAAAGTATCAACTTAGTCCATAAATATGTATGCCAAGCAACTTATAGTAGGAGGAAAAATTGAAAATGCCATATGTATCCAGTAATAGGAGACGAGGCAAATAAATTAAAGTTTTAATTGAATCTATGAAACCCAATCATAACAATGACTCTGCATACACAATTATTAAAGAGCAAAGCATATAACACATTGCTGAGTGAAAAAAAAAATTGTCACAGAGAAATAAAGCAAGCTATAAATATCTGTGTAACAGAACACATACTATTAATTAATGTCTTCAGATGGCCGGCGCCCCATGCCCCAACCTGGGAAGGAAGACCAGAAAGACCGGGATCAGTTTCTGCAGTTCCTCCCTCCTCATCCTTCAAACTAGTGACCTAGCCAGGCAGGCATTTTCTCTTACACTTTTAATGCCATAGAAATTTAGGAAGGAAAAAGGAAGCACAGGATAACTGATGCCAATCTGATACTGGGTGGATTTTTTTTTAGTGCGAGTTTTTTTATCTGGAGAGAAGTTATATGAAAAAAATTATTTTTAAAGCTGCAGGAGCTGCTCTGGCATTTGATGGGTGTAGACAGGAGGACAAAAGGTCAGGTTAGAGGTGAATTGCTATGTTTCACATACTTCACCGTTAAATACCCCCAAAAGAAAAACAATAGAATTTGGGCTACTTCAAATTTCCTGGCAGTTGAGAGAGGTGACCTTTTTGAACACAGAGCTGCTCTGAGACCAGACCTTCAGGTCGCAGGCAGGGGTGTGCATTGGTGAGCCATCCCCCGGCCCTCCCTCCCACCCCACCCCGTTTACCTCTAAATTATAGAAAAACACTTAGGTATGGGTTACATGAATTTTTAAATTCTTCTGTAATGAGCATTCATTACAAATAAAACAAGAAGTATACCTCCTAGAGACACAGTAAAAGGCAGATTTTTTTCTACATTCACTTGGTTTCCCAGTGATACTTAAGTGTCAGCAGGCTGTCCTTACTCCCACCCCAAAGCCACCTATGAGGCAGGGATTTAAGTTTCTTTGGGACATTGCTAGTGAACCTGGGACGTGACAATGCCTGTTGGTACAGAGTGACCAAAGGGACACAGGGAAGGAAAGGAGACCAACTCACAGTCCAGACCTGAGCAGGTCACCCTGGACCATGGGGCCGCATCCTGCCGAGGACCTCTGGGAGATGTCACCAGATGCTTCCAGAGCTGTCCCTGTCTCAGGGTACACACCACCGATTCCCTGGCACAGATTCCTCCGGCATTTCATTTTCAGCACACACGCCCTCAGGACCAGCATGATCAGCCAGAGAAAGCCCACATGAGCAGACTCCGAGGGGCAGTCTTACTATTTCTTTGTAGACGATGAAGTGTCAGCTAGAGTGGCAGTACCTTATTCTAGAAGGTCCTTCCTTCCTACTCCCTCCACATCACTGTAGCACTCAGACTGAATAAGAAGTGTTGTAAGATTCCACTGATCTCACCCCGTACATCTAGAACTGATGGCTGATGTCCTTAGAATTCAAGCCGTTCAGGAACAACCTGCCACAAGAGCATTACCCACTGCACTTGAACTGAATCCATGTTCTCATCCAGGACACTTGGTTCTTGGCTGATGAACTTAGGAAGCAACAGGAAAAGAACATTTATGTAATGGGAATACAAATATATGGTGCAATTTTAAAGTGTGACCCCTTATTCAATGACAGAAATTTGAAGCAGATAAAAAAAGGAAGAGGCACAGAGTGAACAAGAAACGCTGATTTTTGACTCCACTCTGAAAACAACAATCAGCGTCTTGATGCACAACAGGGATTCTCTTCTCTGAATGTGGCCCCGAGACAAGCAACATCAGCCTCACCAGGGCCTTTATGCAAACCAGAAATGTGTAAGCTTTACTGCAGACAGACTCAGTCAGGACTCTAGAGGGGTGCTGGGGCCAGAATGTGTTCTAATAAGGCCTCCAGGAGAGCCTCTGCATGCTAAAGATTGGGATCACTACTCCAAGGACTGGTTTCAAACCATGTTGCTAGAGGTACTTGTTTAAATTTCTCTTCTACGGCAGCAGTTAGAGATGAAGGGTCACACTGTCTGCAGATTACTTTGAAATAGTACAACATTCTCTCTCTACTCGATACACACAGATATAAAGGGAACTTGGCAAGTATTGACAACCATGGAATCTAATGGAGTGCATTAACACATAGTCTGGTTGGGTTGTATTAAAATAGGCCTGTGCCCAGGAATGTGGGTTTTTACCAAGTAGATCATATTTTCCTTAGGCGGATGGCTTATATCACTGTAAAGAACATTGCTCTCAACATCTTCCGTATTTCTTAGTAAGTGATTTTTCAGAGCAATTGCCTACCCCAAAAGATACAAGCAACTTCTGAAATTCGACAGACCAAGCCTGCGGCTGGTTTTGTGGGGTTGTTTCTCTGCCCACACTCCCATCATGTGCAGCCAGGGGGTTACCAACAACTTTCCTGATGTTTCCTATTTTCCCGCATCCGTCACAGAGGATCGCATTCCACATCTCTTGGCAAGCGAGTTAATAAACTCATCGTGTGATGCTCGGTAGAAAATCAAGTCCACACAACGAATAAGAACGAGTATCCGGGTACAAGAGCGTCCTTCCTTCTTTCTGTCTGTTCATGAGACAAGATCTGATCTACTTGAGATTCTGAAGTCACAGGGAAAGATCAGAACTCATAGACCTGGCTCACTGAATTTTATATTATTTAGAAAATTCATCTGTGAGTTCCACTGAGCCCTAAAAATTCTATCAGGGCTTTGTTTAGACTGCGAATAACCTGGGGGAGAAATGACTTCAATGAATCGCTGGCAAGTTAAATTTTTCAGTGTTACAAGATTGATAGCCAAGGGTCTTGCAGACAGGAGGGAAGAAAGAAACCCCATATTCCGCAGTACTGGCAGTGTGAAGTGCGCCACTTAGGCTACAGTGAAACTGCAGTGTTTAACATTTTGCCCTGTGCTTCCCAAACATAGAAAACTGAAAAAAGATCCACATGTTTGTAGCAGCCCAGGAGGGTCTTATAGGGTCGTGGATAGGGTCTGACACCGCAGGTGTGGTGACTAGGCCTGGTTTCCGGCCTTGACAACTTCTCGGGCCTTGACTGTTTCTCAACCCTGAGCAGAGTATGTTCTTGATAATCAGTGTTCCGCTGCAAGGTCAGTCTATGAGAACAAGACATCCTGGGGCCGAAGCCAGATCACGCAAGAAGAAGGACTTGTTCTCAAGGGAGTGACCGTTAACTTTGCCTTTGTATTCAGCTAGTTGTTATCTATCCCTAACGTGTATAAAAAGACTTGTAGTTCTGAATAAAGTTGCCTTATGCCAGCAGAGCATTTGGTCCTCTCCTTTATTTCAGTCCCTCACCCTATCCCACGACCACCCTGCTGCAGCGGGCTGCGGCACATGTTATTGCACATGCCATCTATACATCTTTTAAAACATGTGTTTAGCTCATAAAGCTGAGTTAACTATGAGTGTCTCATTTAAAAAATATTAACTTACTGCTGCATGCTTCCCTATTAATGTACAAACTATTTGTCATATCACTGGCTACTTGATAATAACATGTTTTGCTATTAGTTATTTGTCCTATCAAAGATGTGTCTGTTTAGCCTAATTTAAATAATTATTAAGCATCTCAACTTTCATCTGAGTCTTGTGTAAAGGTCATAGCATGATGAGAGGCCAAAAATTGTTTTAAAGTGGTGAAAAAGAGGAGAAAGAAGTAAATCCAGTGGTGGTTAGCATATAAGATGGTCAGTTCAATCAACTTTAAATCCAGCCCCTTTAAAAACAAAACTTCCTCCCTCACCTATCCCTCCACCCCTTTTTGGTTTCGGCTGGTCTGCCTACAACCTTTTTACCTGGGAGGCTATCTGATTAATAGGTCAAGAAAGAATTAAATTCCAGGTACCACGCAGTTATTCTCAAAAAGAATTGTTGTTTAAGTAAGCCCTGTCTTTTTTCCTTAGATATACATTAAAAAATGATTGGCAAATGTCTTATATTTGACATAGTTTTGAGTTCTTATAAAAATCACTTCTAGATTATGTTGAAAAAATATCAATTATTCCAATATGATTTATATGGTTGAAAATTTTCTGGGGTTTTTGCTCTGAGTGTTATAACTCCTAAAAATGGATAGCTTTGTGATTTAGCTATGTCAACACAGAATATAATAGCTGAATAATCACAGATAACTGCTACTGTAATTGTCAGGGTATGTTCCTCGGTTCTGAAATCCACCATTTTTAAACTATTGAATATTCGATACGGAAAACCATTCTATTCTCCTGAAAATATCTTTCCCTCTTAAGAAGGTGGGTGGCCAAAGAGTACATTTTGACCAAAATATTTTTTACCTGCCTAACATCTGACAGGAAAGAAATCAACCAACCTTTACGTCCCCTCGTATGGCTATTGTGTTCATTTCAACACTGGCAGCATCGAATCGGAGTCCGATTTGTTACCCACGCTCTGCACACTAGCATGTGTGTATCAGTTTTTCTCCCAACTGTATATCCCAAATGACCAAACGGATTCTGAAGAAGAGAGCAAAGGAGAGAGAAATTCTCTGTAAGCTGCAAACGGAAGATCCCATACCATGCGGCAGCTGTCTTTCTCCAGCCCCAGCTGCCGCCTCATTGTTTTCGTCCACACTGAGTAACAGCTATGTGAACCCTCAAACACACCAAACTCCTGCAAGCAAGGTAATTAGTTACTAAATAAAAGCCCACCGAATAGGAATAACTCTCATCTATACACAATTTTCTGGGTGGCTTTACCTGTCATTGAACAGTTTATAGCATTATCCCATGATCCTGTACAGGGTAGCCAATGCCAAGGCATTCCCAAGAATATTTCTACTTGGAGAAGTGCTCTCCCTATTTTGATAGAGTTTTGTGAATTTTTGTGGGAATGGGGGTGGGGGCAAAAGTGCATTTGAAAGTCTTCTCCCCATCATCTGATCCACATTTTCCAGGCTAGATTCACCCCTCTACCCCGACAGCCGCTCTGCCCCCCAGCAGCACACAGCCAGCCCAGGTATCCTCCGCCCTCTGAGCACTTCGATGCCTTCCTGCTTCTGCACATGTTGTTCCTCGTTCCTGGACTTTCCTTCCACCTTGATGCCTTACAGAAGTCCCAGTCGTCCTTCGAATTCCAAAGTAAATGTCATTTTCTCTGTGAGTACTTCACTGTAAACACGGACAATACACAGAAGGAGAGGACGTGAGGAGTCCCTCCACGTCCTGACAGTTCCCAAAAGTACCACCATGTGTCCATCCCCATAATATTAGCACTGGTCACAACACACAGCACTGGTTTGCTTATTTCTCTTTCTCTTCCACTATTTTATTAGCTCCCAAGGAGTGGGTGCCATGGAGAAAATGCATGTTTTCTTTTTAGTGCCTTGATTGGCTCATGGCTGACTGTTAATAATTACTGAAGGAAGGAAAGAAGAAGGGGAGGGAAGGAAGAGAAATGAGTATGGGCACAATTTGTACTTCACTGACGATGAGCAGCTGATCGCAATGCACCTGTCACCACGTGACACTACTAGAGGGATCCTGTCTCCTCCCTAGGTTCTCTCTCTTTTCCCTTCAAACTCATTTATCAGAAAACCATGTTAGGGATGAAAGAATGGTGTAGAGGGAACCATCCCATACAAACTGGTGCTCAGTAATACGCCCTAAAGGAACGAAAGCAGCAGCCCCAAGGTGCACACTGACTCATAGCAAGGGGACCTGGGGGGGGATTGCCATCTGGTAGTTTTCAAGGTCCCGATCCTGTGAAGGCGGAGAATTGGAGAACATAATTCAGGGCGGAAGTAGGTCAGAGTGCATTCCACAGGGCAGAGCAGGGCGGGTGCACGGGGAAAACGGCCTGGGACAGAGGCCAGAGGAGGGTCAACAGCAGACGTGAAAGCAATCGGGCAACTGGAATGTTTCTAACACGTGAGCCAGGAAGAAAAGCACCGTGAAGCCTCTTCGCCTCCAGAACTTTCCTTCTACCCTACTGGCCCCCAAACCAGTTCTGGAACGGGTCTGGTATCTAACAAAAAACCTCAATGACCAATGAGAAATCTGAATATGAGTTATATACCCAGTGATTTTTGGCTCAGATGATCCGCTTCTCAAATCTGTCCACAGGAATCAGCTTTTTTCTTCTTTTTGGCAAACATCTCACTGACCTCTCCTCTCTCTCTCTCTCCCTCTCTCACTCTCGCTCTCTCTCTTCCTTCCCTCCCCTCTCCCCTCCTCAGAGAAGCCAAACTTGATTAAAATGAATATTGCTGAAGGTTTCACTCAATTTTAGACTCAAATTCACTCCAGCCAATTGTTATTAGTTGCTAAGCATGCAAAAATAACACATTTGAAAATCTGGACAAATTTCCCTTTTAGGGAAGTGGCATTTGGCATTCTATCCCATAAAAACATGTTCTAGTAAAATTTCTACATTGTAGCAGGAAATATATTATCTTTAGATTAAATGATCCTTTCACTTCCTAGAAATTAGGTAGAAAAACTAAAGACATTCAAGAAGACCAAGGGATCCATGTGGAAAGGTTTCACCTGAGTTTCCTTTTAAAACTTTGAACTAACACTCTGATTATGAATAACGCACAAAAGTTTTAATATATCATTTGCATTCTGCAAACATGTCAAAGCAATGAGAAAGCAAAAGGCAAATTAAATTTCACCACATGCCGATCAACTTGGATAATGCAGAAGGGAAAAAACAACACAACCACAAACATTTAATATTTATACTTTAACTAAAAATATAATTACCAGTTTGGAAATGTTTAAGTTAAACCAACAATTGACTTTCTTGGCTATCTGATTTGTCTGTTTGTGTGTTTTCAGAATAAGAAAAGATAATAGAGTTTTTTCCATATTTGCACAGAATGAGGATTTTATAGTTTTTCCAAAACAGATGACCAGAAGTTGAGTTTGAGAGGAAACATTCCAGCGACTACTGAAGGGAGCAAAACTCAATGTACGCTGGATATCATACCAGAATGCTCAGAGGACCAGCCCACTAACTGGGGCATGTTCTCTTAACTCAGTAGGAATAGCTGACTGCATTTTGATGATTAAAATCTCAACTCCTGGCAGATCCACTGAATAGGCTAAATGTATAAATATAAAATGTCAGCAGTGACCCAAAACATGACTTCCTTATATCAGAATGGGGGGAAAAGCATTCTGTTTAAAAGCAAGATTTAAATAAGGCACTGCCAACTAACTTTCCTGCCTCTGAGGATTCCTCATGAAAATAACTCATTTTTCATTGAAGAGATATTAGCAACAACCAGGGAAACGTCTATCCAAAATCCCCTCCTGCACACTGCTAGATGATGATGTTGAGTTGGGAGTGGGGAGGGATTTAAATTTATTGAAGTCATTGATGTCTCCTCAAGTGTACATCTAAAAAAGACCACATTAAGATCATTCAGCAGTTGAAGTCTATGATGTATTATATCAGAATTTATAACCACTGCAGCATTTCTAAATCATTACTCTCCTATGATGGGGTCAGCATTTTGAATATTACTCGGGGAGAAGGAGCTATACATATAAATAAATAAATATGAAAAATGCAAATGATAGTCCTGACAAAACAGTTCAGGGGAGTTATTGGGCAGCAATTGCTCACTGGCATCTGTTCGTCCAGCTGTGAGTTGAAAAGACAGAAAGCAGGTGCCCATTTAAGTGCAGCCTTACAGTTAATTTCATATAAGACAGTGCAGAGAACAAAAGAATATCCAATACAGCAGTGAAGCTAAAAATAACGTAGAAGAAAAATCACCCTATTTCCCTGGGTCCATCTGGGCTTTGTGTTTGAGAAACTACATCCTAAGGAGAGGGCCCTTTCTTCAAGTCCTCTTCTATATTTGGGAAGAAGGAAAGACCCATGTCCCGACCACTTTGGAGCAGTCCCAGAGGGAGGGCGGCGGCTCCGCTCTGACCCTCTGTCAGTGATCACCTGAGGGCCTAGCTATAGATAGCTCTTGTGATCCTGCTGGTTTTCACTGTTTGGACCAAAAGATAACAGCACTGAACGTGGACACCCAGGAAGACTCCTGCATAAATGCATTAAAATACTATACTGCTCCTTTCTTAAACAATCATAGAACTCTCCATGGGCATAATTAACAATGACTTAACTCAATGTTTAGATTTTAGGGAGTGCCAGAATGGTTAAGGAAGTAACCTGTCACAGAGTGTGCCACAGAAGCACAGAACTGTGGGCTGGAGGCTAATCTTCTAAGTGGGAGAGAGGTTAAATGAGGTCCCAAAGCAACACAGCTAATAAGGAAGGTGGGTTCAGCCCTCAGTCCAGAGACCACTCCTCAATTTCTACACTCAGACTAAAGAAGGGTCCGAATTGCATGTTCTTTATCTTTATTGCATGTTTTAGCTCTTTTATCATGGACTCTTGATACATATATGTGGATATTTATTACTCCCCATATATATATATGGGTATTTATTACTAACTCTTATTAAATTGATTACACATGCCATGCATTTTAATATAGAGGATCTTTTAAAAAATGAAACCTTTTATTTCAACGTATCATTTCAAAGTTTGACTTCCTACCATCCTATGAATTTCATTAGCTAATAACCACGTGTATACCTTGTGATACAGTATATCTTTTAAATAGATATTTATTAGACCCACTATTTTGCAGCATGGTGGGATAACAACTTTTCACATGAGTAAATTTTCTGGAGAAGTAAAGCTAAGAAATATCAACATTGAGATTTTCTAAAGTTTTAAAATTTTAAAGCTTTCAAAAAACAATTACAGTTAAAATTGTAAATGCTCACCACAAGCTAGGAATGGGACTAAATGCTTTATGTGAGTCATATAATTTAATTCTTCTAACAAACATGTACCTCACATACTAACAGGTTAAATGACTAACAAAACGTCATAAGCTAGTCGATGGCACCCCACAGATTTAAACCTAAGTAGTCGATACACACCTAGCATAAGACCCAGGCATTCTTCTTTCAGGTATTTATTTACCCAAGAGATTGGAAGCACATCCACACAAAGACTTGACATGACAGTTCATAACAGTTTTATTTGTGACAGTCCAAAAGTGGAAACGATCCAAATGTCCACCGACAGCAAATGGATAAACACTGTCCCGGAAACATACAGTGGGACGCTAGTCAGTAATCAAAAGCGACATGATGAATCTCAAAACAAGCTAAGTGATAGAATTTTGACCAAAAAAAAAAAAAAAGCCACATACAAAATAATTCCATTTACATATGTTTCTGGAAAATAAAAACGAATCTATAGTAAAAAGTACCTCAATGATTGCCTGGGAGTGCGGAGTGTGAGGGGAAGCATTTGCATGGGTGTGAGAAAACTTGTAGGGGGAATGAATAGGCCTATTATCCTAATTATCGTAATGGTTTTACACTTGACTATGCAGGTCAAAATTCGTCAAACTGGGAACTTTAAATATGGGTAATTTATTGTACGTTAATTGCATCTCAATAAAGAAATCTAGGCAGCCCTACTCCAAAGCGTGAGCCTTTAACCACCAGAGTATATCACTGCAAATATCATAAAAAGTCCTACTCAGAAAAAGCATATTGATTTTAATTCAGTTTTACTTTAGTGTTAACATCGCTTGTTTTACTCTATAAGATATAAAGGCCTAATTGATGCCTGATGTTCCAATTAGTAATTTTGTTACCTCGCTGCAAAGTGAAATCCTTGGGGACTATTTCGGTTTTGATTAATCTGTCCCTACACAGAATGGCCCAAACTGCTGCTGTTTCCATTGAAGCGGCTTCTGTCTTTCCCAGCTGTCTCTGATCTCTACAGTTACTCTTTGCCTTTCCAGGTGGGACTTTTTTGTTTTAACTTACTCTTTTCATCCACTTTCTTTACTGCCTGTGATTCTTATACCTTGGGTTGTGAAGTCACATAAAAATGGCAAGTGTACACCGAATATACAATGAAGTTAAAAAAGTTAGCAAAAAGGCTCCATGCCTCCGCCACACCTTTCCTACAGAGTAAAATGTTCTGCTAGAGGAATTCTATTGACGTTAATGGTTAACTCGCTTAGGGCAGCAGTCCCGAACCTTTTGGGCACCAGGGACTGGTTTTGAGGAAGACAATTTTTCCAGGGACCAGGGTTGGGGGGATGATTTCAGGATGATGCAAGGCATTACAGTCAAAGTCAATTCCCACTGTGTGGCCTGGTTCCTAATAGCCTGCATCACTACCTTTCTGTGGCCCAAAGGTTAGGGGCCCTTGACTTAGTGTACTTAGCGTTGAATCCAAAGCACACCCAAAGGGTCAGAGATCTGAATGCTCGGTAGCTGGTAATTTACTGATACACGTTACAGTAAATTTACAGCAAGTTTACCACATGCTGTATTATTTTAACACTTTAAATATTATAGTACAGCACCCTATGTTCTAAACATAACCTTGTAGTAAGAGATTTACCCCCAAAGCATGATTAAAAAAATACTAATTCTCCAGCTTCTGATAGACCTAAAAATTAAACAAAATTAAATCAAGACTTGAAAGCAGCCCATGCAAGGAAGGGGTTTAAAGCTTAAATGTGGTTAGCTACATGTGAAACCCACATCTGATCTCAGAGCAGCTTACTCATAAGGGCATCAGGTATCTAGGACATGCTCCTCTCCCCAGACGGGCTGGGGCACTACACGGGAATTAGAATGGTGCATGCAGCCCACTTAGAAGACTAATCAAGACTTGGAGATCTGAGGGGTACCTATGTCAGTCGGCTCCGTTACTGCTGGAGGGAGGACCAGTGCCTCCTCTGCATGGTCTCTAGACTCCAGCTGCCCAGACCTCACACGAGGGCGGCTCGTCCCCCTCACCCACTGCAGTTAATGCACGAGGATGGGCAGCAGCGAGTACCTCACACTAGTCCGGGTGGCCCGATGATCAAATTGGTTGGCTCAGGACTTAAGTGTCTAGAACTTGTCTGTCTTACTATGACTGGTCTGTCCATACAACTAACAGTTGATCGTGTATAATTACACTGCTTAATGACCAATATTATATGTTTTAAAACCACACATTTTTGATAACAAGGCATTGACCATAAAAACTCGACTTATATAACTACAGCAACTAAAACAGAAGATCTGCCTAAATTCAATAAGAGCTCCCATGAAATCTTTGCAATTCAAACAGTATTTCACAAGATATTACCCAAAATAAAAGAACGATATTTGCATCTTTTGTTGTTATTGCCACGATCTTCCCTGGAATTTAGAAGATTTACATTTGAGAGTATGAGAGAAATAACTTTTAAATTGGACTTTTAATAAACCTGCCCCTCTGCATTAAAGTAGAATAGCAAAAACCTCTAAAACAAACACAGGCCAGTCATGTAACAAGCTAACCCTCCATATAACATTATTATGTTTTTAAAACTGCTAGGTGAGTATAAACCTTGCTGTTTATCCCTCATCAGAGGGCCCTGGCCAAGTCAATCTGAAGCCTGACCACACACTGGAAGCTTCGATGTGAGGCATCCCTACCAGAAAAGAGTGTGGTACCTTCAGGCAAGAGGGAAAACAAGTGCGATCCAAATCACAATCCTGACCAGCACATGTTTACCACGTGCTGTACACTAGGAGCTCTGCCTTACATGCATTGTGGCCACCTGTCCCACGATCTGGGGAAAGCAAACACTTTCCCGTTTTCAGATGAGGAACAGAGAGGTAGAAGACTCAGCAAACGTCCCGCAGTTAGTAGTAATGGAAGGCTGAATCCAAAGCCCATTCTTATTTTAGATCAGGAGGCTTGACTATGTTCCTTTCCCTTTCATTATCCTTCTTCAAGAGAAAACTGGTTTACAATGCAAAGAAAACTAAAGAAATGTGTAAGTTAGGACAGACTGCAAAGGCTGATCCATGTTCAGACTGGAGAAACTGACGGGTAATACAAACTGAGACTGTTTTCTCTCTGGTTAACTAGGGAACCAGCGGACAAAGAGTGTGAATGATGTAAGAGATGAGGATAAGACAAGGGGACACAGCTCACGGGCTCCATCAGTCTGCAGGTCCTCTTGAAGCTTTGAGGTCACTGCTACCTGCCTGGCTGTAGCAGTTCACCACACACAGGACGCAACGGCATCTGTGCTGAATATTCATGGCCCTGGGGCTGAGGAGAGGCGCCAGGGTGCTCAGGGCCCTATACACTGCTTGGGAAGGCAGCTGCAATAGTCGCCAGCTTTGGTGTTTTCATTTTTTTGTTTGTTTGTTTGTTTGGTATCACTGGACTTAAAGCAAGCCCAGGGGCCTCCCCCTGTTCCTTGAAACGGTTTCGAATTCTATGTAGGGCTATGAATTAATTAATTCTCTCCCATCACCTTCCTTTTCCACTGGTTCTTCTTTCTTCCAGCTTTTCTCTTTCTCACTCACTCTGCTTTTATTTTTTTTCTGCCTCTCAAAAAATCCCCTTCGAACAACAATTCCTCAAAAAAAAAAAAAAATCAAGACTAAGATTATCTTCATTTAGGAACAATCAAACAATCCTATTGTTGGCAACCATAAGCAACCCAGAAAGCACCTTTTAAAAAAAGGAAATGAGGCTGCCTTACATTGCCGGTGTCCCTGGGGCCAAATGCTTCACAGCGCGACAGTGCACTTCTCTTAGACAATCATTTTTAAACTCACTTATCGCTTGATCCACATTTTGTATAATACAGTGAAAGAATACTCTTGAAAGCCAAAGCATCCACACATTAAGGAGGCCTGTCATGGTTCATACGGAGTTCAATTTTATAGGGCTTTTTATTGCAGCCCCGGGCTACGCCACCGTCTGGTAATCAAAGTGAGCCTCTGTTCATATCATCTTATGTATATTTCAGATTTCCAAACTCAGGGTTAGAAGCCTAAATATATTTTGTTTTTCAAACATTCTGAAAAACGATAGAGGCCCAGCAAAAATGTATCTAGATTGGATCTAAATGGAATTATACCAGTACAGCTGCACTGCAGATCCACTGGAATAATGCAATAGCTGTTTGCCCAATACTGGGGCATCAGCTTGTGGTTTTGAATTATTTTTCTAGTCACCACTTCTGGCTTTATTTGCCAGGATTTAAAGAGACTTCAGAGCTCATTTAGCCCTCTCCCCTTCATTTTGCAGGTGAAGAAAATGGAGTCCAGAGAGTGATAATAAATTATTGATGCCACAAAGCTAAGAGCAGCATAAATGTAATTTAAACCTTTATCTTCTAATTATAAGTCTAGGGTTTGTTTTAATAGAATACAGTCTCTCTCTCTTATTTTTTCAGTCCAGAAAGCACTTATTGAGCAATTAATATGGGACAAACACTGCCTTAGATAATAGAAATCTTGTATGAACTAGGGTTACAGACTTGGCCTAGGCAGTCAGAAAAATTAAGAGTTTGAATCTGGCTTCATTACTTTATCTTTGACTTCAGAAAAATTACTTAGCAGCTGTGAAACCACAGACAAGTTATTAAATTTCCAAGTGTATTTAGTTATTTCCTTTGTAAATGTGAACCGTTAAATGAGATCATGTAAATGAAGTGCTCAGCACAGTGCCTGGAATTTATCAAGGATTCATCAAATGCTAGCAATTATTATTATTATTATTATTATTATTATTATTATTATTATTATTATTATTATTATTACAAGTTGAATAAAGCCTTCTCCATACATGCTCAAGGGCTAGAAGATCCAAGTCGACAAACAAGCAGAGAAACCAAGAAGAATAATGGAGTGAGGTTAGTGCAATCCATGAGGCCTGCGTGGAGAGCAGAGAAGTCTAATTCTGCTGAGGAGGAGGCCACCCTTGGGCAAACTAGGCTGGGCCCCAGGTACAGACTTTTCATTTTTATTATTATTAGTTGTTTGTTTATTACTGGTTCAGGTTTTATAGCAAACCTGGTCATGGCCTAACACATGTTAAGTATTTGGGGAGGAATGTCAAAATGCAGTTGAAATGAAGAGGCTTGACCATTATTAACAGCAAGGTTTAGCATTTTTCTGGTGCTTATCTATTCTCTGGTCTCATTGGAATGCCAATCTAATTTTTTCTATTTTTTTTTCCAAGTATAATTCACGACAATTAAAAAAACAGGAAACTGGAACTATTATCTACCTACGCTACTTTTATGAACTGAAAAATCCCTCTCCCTAAAATCCACATAACCCTTCTATATGACAGAAAAGGAACAGAAGCACCGGCGACTGAAGCATGGGGAAACAGAATAGGACTTGGGACGGGGACAATTCCAAGATCCAATTTTGGCTGACTCTGAGCAAGTGCTTTAACCTCTCTGACAATAACTTCCTATAAGAGAGAAATCACACCTATTTTATGGTCACCAGTAGTGACAGCAGGATTTTACACACACAGGAGATGAAGCAGTCCAACAACAGAAGAAGCCTGAACTCCACAAAATTCAAAACAAAAGCTGGAGACCATGATGACTTCACATGTCATCTGAAAACAGGAACTCTACAGGTTCACTCATCGGTACCTCAAAAGACACCATTGAGATCGACTGATGCAGGAGTGCGTGTTTGAAAGCAGGGATTTGGCTCAAGAGGATGCAAGCAAGACAGGCTGAGAAAAAAGACATGTAGAGAAATGTGATGTGCATGCGTGCGTGGTTGGGGAAGACACAGAAACAGAGCACTTCCAAACTGTATTAGCGAAGAACCGCTCACCTCGGTGGTAATATGCTCAACGATGCCCCGGGGCTGGCAGAGTGAATGCAGCTCCTGATGCAGACTGACTGCTGTGCGAGAAGTTTACACATCGGGCCAATCTGACTTTATTAAGTTTATATGTAATGTCGGAGCTGGTGTATTAAAATTTTCTCTCCGATTCAAGTCTCCGCTGCCTTGGGAACTGCTATGTTACATCAGGAGGCTCAATACCCACTGAAGTTGGTAAGGGAGGAGATGCGTAGATATCGTTTTGAAGTGTAATTTGGATAATTATTATAGCGGGAGGAAGAGTTGGAGCCTGTGCCGTGAATATAGCTGTTAGTTCACAAAAATAAACTGAGCCCGGGTCCCTGCCAGGAAATGAGCGTCAAAAGCCTTGCTCTGAGCAGGCTTGACAATAAAAAACAAACAAATAGCATCACGAAGGGTTACTTTCCTGTGGAAAGTAAAAAAGTACTCATTGTCTGAAGAGCACAATTTTCACAGACTCTGTAGTCTGTGATGAAAAGGATTTGACCCGATACTCTCTGCGACTTTTCAAAGGGATTATCCACACACCATTAATACAGCATTGGGCACACATAAAGAGTAATTCTTTATTAAAAATGATTTCCAGGGAATCCTTGCTTTAGGGTTTTAAATTTGTTTATAATACAGACACATTACATTAGACAAGAGTCACATCACGAAATTGGCGGTCACCCTCATCTTTGCTGATGTTATTCCAGCCAAAAAGAAAAAAAAAACATCCTGGCATTTAAATAGTAGAAATTGTCCATGGAGACCTTTCTTTACCCCAATTTCCCAATCACACAGACCAAAAATTAACAAAAGAATCCACTGTCATCTTTCAAAGACCCTCTTATCCTATCTTCTGTGAGTTATTTCTCTAAGTAGCATGTCTAAGGCTGTCACCTCCAACGCCCAAACCTCTGGGTTCACACTTCTGATAAATGGACTCTTGCGACATTGTACTTGTGAAATCAACTGACCAGCTGGGAGCTCAGAACTCTAACTCAGGCTGTCGCCTTCAATCCATCATTGCGGATCAGAAGAGTCGCAACTCTATGTCTGCAACCCATGCCAGCCTCAGGAAGAGCAGAGGCAGTCAATTAAGCCCTTTAGGAATCCACTTCCCAAGTTCCCCCCACAACAGATAAGCATCTCGTTCCAGGGAAACATTTGAACAGTAAATGCAGAAGAGGGACCTCAGCCACTTGCCCTAGAAGAAGAGCTCCGCCAAGCCTCCCTGCAGTCACAGAAGTATGGAGGAAGGGAAAGGGCCTTCCTGCCTAGCATGGGCCATGCGGCATTTTCCCTAAGCCGAGAATTCTCTTAACCTTGGGATGCTGGGATGCACTGACACCAGTTGCATGCACAGGTCGCTGACAGGATGTTGGTCAGCAAACACGACATGCGGGAATCGTACACGCAGAAAAGGCATTCCTGAGCAAAGAGCATCACTCTAATCATTTGGAAGGGTCATTTAGTCCATGTTAAAATTAACCGATAGGATTTACAGTCTCGAGTGAGTGAGCTGTATGCTCATCCCTGAAATGGCCTTCGGGAAAATATCATTGCGGCTATGATTCAGAACCCAGTGGGTGTCTAATTTTAACAGGTGATTCCTCCTGCTCATCTTTCTGCCAGAGCACTCCAGTAATGCCCATTTGGTGCTTTGCCTTTCTTAGAAATGCATTTCTGGCCGTATCCACTAATTCAGACAAATTTCTCCCTCAACAAGTCAATCCAGTGGGGGGCAATGCTCATTACAACTCCACTACAGCTGAACCTTAAAACAAATTACAGTGATGCTACTTCTGAGTCAAACATATTCACTTATATACCTGCCATCATCGGGGGCCCCATGATATATACACAGATATGGCGGCTGTCACTAGGGACTGCTGACTCAGCAGAACCTCATCTGAAGATCAGTGTTCTCAAGGTGCCAATGGCTTGTATCTCGTTTCTTCTGTATCTCCTGTGGGTCTTCCTGCTTCTCAGCTACTCGCATTCCCTGCCTTGTCTTTTAAACGCGTTTTCTGATTTCTGACCGTCTGCCTTGACCTACCCATCTATTCTCTCCTGCCTTCAGTTTCCCTCTTTGGCTTCTGATCTGCCCCTCACTCTGCCACTCAGCCGGGGTTCATTCCTACCAGGAGACACACTTTCAGGGTTGGAAAGGGTCCATCTACAACTGTCCCTACAACATCCCAGTCAAGGGGAGAGCCTGTTTTGTCCCGACTAAATCCATAATGAAACGTTTCCTTCCTCGTTCAAATTTGTTTTCAAAAACAGTATGCGTTATATGGAATCCAAAGCATTGTTACAGTTCCTACCCACTGGTTCCAATTCTAACCCTTCAGGAGAGAGCAATAAGGAATACGGGCTTTCAAGGCCAAAAGGCCCCAGTTAGGATCACGGAAACCCCTTACTATGTAGGTGTCTGCCTGAAACCCAGACTCTTAGAAGCCGAATATTTACCCGTTACCTACTGAGGAGCTATCATATGTTTTTTGTGTGTGAAGATTATTTGTGATCTTTTAGTATCTAATACATGGCCTAGAACACAGGGGACATTAAACCAATGTTCCTTCCTCTTCTATTTCTCCTTCTTCCACCTAACCTTCTCAGATGTGGGAAAGACCATCACGCCTTCCTTAAACAGTCTTGGTTTTAAATTCCTTCATGCTAGTGGTGACTGTCCTTTGAACGTATTCTACGTGATTACATTGTTAACGAGGCACCCAGAATAGAATGCACTATCTCATGTGTGTTCAGGGCAGTATATTGAGGAATTGTGACTTCCTTTAATACTGATGCCGGATTTCCAACAAGAAACTCCTCATTCCCTCTGCTGACTCATGTAGCCCATACCTGACCACTTCTCCCAGGCTCCTGCCCAACTTCCCTCCACCTCCTCCCACCTGCCACATTATTTAAGTTTTCTCAAGCTTACTCTTCTTCCTGTTTTTCTTAACCTGACACTTGCATCATCTGTCTTTGTTCTAAAACCATGAATGATCCGCTTGAATTTTGACTGGTGATTTCAGGATTTTCAACCTAGAAGTGTTTAAGAAGCATTAATAAGTTAAGTCCCTTTAAAAACAATCATCAAAAAACTTGTTTTTTTGCCCTGACCAGGTGTCTCAGTTGCTTGGAGCATCATCCTATACAGCAAAAGGTCGGGGGTTCGATCCCTGGACAGTATACATACCCAGGATGTGGGTTCAATTCCCAGTTGGGGCCAAGCGATGTTTCTCTGTCACACTGATGTTACTCTCTCTAAAAATCAATAAACATATCCTCAGGTGAGGATTAAAAAGAAAAAAATTTGTTTTTCATCTCCAAACCCTAGTCTCTTAATGTATGTG
>PVJI01015160.1:0-42042 GCA_004026765.1 Micronycteris hirsuta | reverse complement strand
GACCAGATTAAAGTAATATTCAGGGATCAGCAAGCCAGAATTTTTTAAGATACATCTTTGCCAAATTCCTATTAGAGAATTCCCATTCCACAGACATGATCCACACTTGCTCACACAGGAATCACACGGAGCTGTGCTCAAAACGTGTAAATTCTCAGGACTGCGTGTTTACACGTGTGTGGAAATCACTGCCACAGACTTCATACAATATAAACTTCATATTTAAACTTCACTAGTTATTAATCTGCTCCTCAAAATTATCTTTTAAGGAGTAACCCAAAACTTAAGTAAAGAATATAATTAATATAATATATAAGAATATTTTCTAAAATATCATGCAATTTATTCATTATGGTTTTTAAACATAATGTGTTAATCTTAGACCGGATTACTAAAATCCTGTTTGTATCCCAAATTTATATAAAGTGATATCTGTAATATTATTCAATACTAGGTGTGTACCGCAACAGCTTTTCCCAAATAAATATATAAATCTAATATCTGCTCACCAACTTTACCAGGGCTGAACTGTTTTTTCATAATAAATAAAATTAAAACATAGACATGGGTCTTATATGCAAAACTGATCATTTTGCATAAAACACCCAGGTTGTTCTTAAAATCTATAACTAATCTCTCAAGAAAAACTGGCCAATTTTCAGAGAGAATCGATTATTCAAGCCCTTGGCATTTATTCATCTTTAACCAAAAGTCCTTACAAACTTTAAACCCTATTTTTTATAAGAAAAAAGGGGGAGGAGGTCAGAATATCTCTCCCATAGATTTAAACATGACTCTTTTACAATTTAAAGATTTTTTGATTCACAATATCAGTCCAAGCAATCACCCCATTCGATTCAAGTCCCTAGCTCCACATCTTAGCTAGGAAGAGAAGGGTCTGTTTCTGTTTTTTCCACAGAAAAATCTCCAAAACTGCTGTGGAGAAGAAAAACTGCTGTGACAGAGAAAGACTTCCCTGGCAGCAACCTAATTTCTCATCATCAAAAGGGAATCTAGTAATCCAGGATTCTCCAAGCTACACATCAAATATCCTTACTACTAATCTAAAAGGACAAATCAATAGACTGCAATTGGAATTACATCAGCGGTTGCAGGACATCCAATGCCTGTTTGAACTAGAAATATTTAAAACCCTCTGGGACAATTTCAACAGACTTCACCCTAAAACTTGATCTAATAATTTTAATCTAAAAATATGGGTCTTCACAGCCACTAATTGTTTCAAAAGGAGGTATCTAAAAACCCTCCAGGACAATTTCTACGGACTTCACCCTAAAATTTAAGTTAATAGTTTTTATCTGAAATTATGAGTCTTCATAGCCACTTGTTGTTTAAATATTTAAAACCCTCCAGGACAATTTCTACGGACTTCACCCTAAAATTTAATTTATTAATTTTTATCTGAAATTATGGGTCTTCATAGCCACTTGTTTATGCTTTGCTACGTTTGTAATTTATTCTCCCAAGGTTGTAAAAGGGACCAGCAAGTAACAAACTTTATCAAATTAATCCAGCTTCTAAATTCTCATAAGAAATACAAGGGGAAATATAAAAATTCTTTGCACATGCATGAAAAATCGTAGCCCAGAAAAATCACGCATGTCAGAGCTCAGCTCCGCGTGAAGAAAAATCACTCCTGTGTGGGTTGGCGTAATCCATGCCTGTAGAAAAGGATTTCTTAAGAAAAGAGGGGGAGATGTGGCAGTGATTTCCACACGCGTGTAAACACGCAGTCCTGAGAATTTACACGTTTTGAGCACAGCTCTGTGTGATTCCTGTGTGAGCAAGTGTGGATCTTGTCTGTGGAATGGGAATTCTCTAATAGGAATTTGGCAAAGGTGTATCTTAAAAAATTCTGGCTTGCTGATCTCTGAATATTGCTTTAACCTGGTCGTGTCTGCCACGGAATCTGAATCAACATCCCAATGCTTTGCTATGAGTAATCCTACCTGTTCTGCTTAATCCCATGTATAATCAATCCAATGTAAATGTGTCTTAATGCCTCTAATAAAACCCCCGGCTGAGCAACCCATGAGGTCTTTCTCCCCAGGATGGGCTTTGGTGGTGGAGACCCGTGGCCGCCGGATTTCTTCCCCCCCCCCCCCACCGTGTCTCAGTGTGAGATGTATACACGCAGTTGGTTACGGTCACCCCAGGTTTCGGCTGGGACGAGATCCCCATGGCAAATTTCTAATTTCTGTTCTGCTGTTTTCAGTGGAATAGGGCCCGAGGTGGAGCCAGCATAGCATCTGATAAAAGTTCATGAAGGGCTTCTTTGGAGATTCTCTTTCTTTTCCCTGCAGGTGTGAGCCAAGCAGGACTTTCTTGAGCCTGGCCTTACTGTTTTGTGGAGTTTGCATTCCTACATCTGGGGGTGGGACATGCTTTTCCCTTCTCAGAGGTTTGTACTCCACATTCTGGGTGGTCCTGCCTGGCTGCAAAGAATCTCAGGCTTTCAGCTCTTGCCATCCAGCTCCTAACTTGCTGCTCTTGTGGGGGCTCAGACCCAAACCCTCAGTTACGTGGTCAGCCCCCTGCTCACCAACCATGCAGGATGGGGCCTCACAATCCCTTCATCTCAGTCTTCTGCTCTTCCTGGCCAGCTGGACTCAGTGATCCTGGCCCATACTTTCAATCTGGACTCTTTGCTGGCAGGGCAGCTGCATGTGCGTGTGGGGTCCATGCCCAGCCATGTCTTGACTCCCCTCTTTAAAAAAGTCCCTATGTGGCACCCACATTGCAGCTCAGAGCAACTATCCAGCTCTTCCCACACCCCACTTCTCCAGAAGACAAAAAGTCTTTCTTGGTCAGGTCTGGCCGCAGCCTCCTGGTTCCTCCAACAGCTTTAGGAGATAGAATTTCTCTCTTGAACTCTACCATTGGCACTGCAGCTATAGACGTGCTGATCATTGTGTGTGTGGAGCTTGAGTTTCCCAGACTCCTTAAATCCTTCCAAGTCTCTCTTGATTGGGGTTGGGGGTCCCTGTGAGGGACAGGAGCTACTAAGCTGCATTTTCCTCTGTTCTCTCCTCTGCTGCAGGTACCTCATGCAGAGCATTTCCCCTTTAACTTACAAAATATTTTACCAGATGGTGCAAAGCTTCCTCTGTACTCCTTGGCTTCAAAAATTCAGCTGAAAATCTGTGCTGGGGGCAAGTGGGCTCAGCTTCCACCTACTTGGTTGCCACCTTGAGTACCAAATGGGGGATTCTTGCTAAAAGGACTTAGCAGGATTCTTGCTGAAGCTGGATTTTATAAGGAGTGCACTGATGGGTTTAGAAGAGTCAGGAGTCTGACTAAAGTTGTCAAACAAAGAATCTTTTTTTTTTTTTTTTGGTGAAAAGGAAAGTGGTTTATTTCAGATGCCAGCAACCTGGAAAATGTGGGACTCTTGTCCCAAAGCCCATTTTAATATCTCATTACAGACAGAGGTTACTATAGTGAGGGAGAGAGAAAGCAGAACAAAGATGTCAGGGTAAAAGGCAGTATCCTTGCTGATCCTTATACGGATATTTAATGTCAGCACACTAACTGGTCATTGCCAGCCAAATTCTTGCAGTTGTGCAATCTGTATCAACTTAAGTTATGGTCAAGACCATTACTTGTACAAGCAGGAACAGAATATGGTGATTCCTATAATATGCTTATAGAGAAACTGTCAGTATGTGAGTTCTTTGTCAGTACATTTTATTCTAATTCTATTTCATGGTAAATCAGAGTAGTATAAAATGTTTATTCCCTGTTACACTGCCATTAGAGATGCTGGAATTTTTGTCTTAGGGCTAACTTTTTTTTTTTTTAAATAATTACTTTATTGTTGTTCAGTTATAGTTGTCTGCATCCTCTCCCCTCCCCTCCCCCTCTAATCCCACCTCCCTTCCCCACCTCCTTCTTCCCCCTTGGCTCTGTCCATGTGTCTTCTATAGTGGTTCCTGAAAACCCTTCTTCCAATTGTCCCCTGCCCCCTCCCCCCGGCTATTGTTAGATTGTTCTTAATTTCAATGTCTCTGGTTATGTTTTGCTTGCTTTCTGCTTTCGTTGATTATGTTCCAGTTAAAGGTGAGATCATATGGTATTTGTCCCTCACCGCCTGGCCTACTTCACTTAGCATAATGCTCTCCAGTTCCATCCATGCTGTTGCAAAGGGTATAAGCTCCTTCTTCCTCTCTGCTGTGTAGAATTCCATTGTTTAAATGTACCATAGTTTCTTGATCCACTCATTTGTAGATGGGCACTTAGGTTGTTTCCAGCACTTGGCTATTGTAAATTGTGCTGCTGTGAACATTGGAGAACATTGGAAGTTCTTTTAAATTGGTTTTACAGGGTCCTTAGGGTATAATCCCAGTAGTGGAATTGCTGGGTCGAAAGGCAGTTCCATTTTCATTTTTCTGAGGAAGTTCCATACTGTTTTCCAGAATGGCTGCACCAGTCTGCATTCCCACTAATAGTGCAGTAGGGTTCCCTTTTCTCCACATCCCCTCCAACAGTTATCTGTTGCTTTCAAACAAAGACTTTTCATTTGTAGTTACATGGGTGTTTTGTTATAATTATTTTAAGATGCAGATACGTATTATATTATTGTATATAGGATGCAACACGATTTCTCACAGGCTATTAAACTGCAAGATGGATGGAAGGGAAACTATTAGGTAAAGGAATTTGTAAAACATTATACAAGTGAGGACCCAAAACCCCCACAAATTCATTTATAAAAATTGTGTATTTATTTTTACTTGTTTAAACTTCAGTCACCTTCAAAGTATTCTCCACTTGATGTAATATACCTATCAAGACATTTTTTCCACTGCTGAAAACAGTTTTTGAACTTGTTGATTTTTTTTATTTTTAAATGTTGCTTATTGATTTATTTTATTTTATTTTATTTATTGTTGTTTAAGTGCAGTTTTCTTCCTTCCCCCCACCAATCCCCACCACCCATGCCCTCCCCGACTACCTCCCCACCCCACCATTTCCACTCCTCCTTGTTATTGTCCATATGTCCTTTATAATTGTTCCTGTAAACCCTTCACTCTTTTCCCCCATTATCCCCTCCCCTCTCCCCTCTGATCACTGTCAGCCTTTTCTCAATTTCAATGTCTTTGGCTATACTTTGCTTGCTTGTTCATTTTGTTGATTGGGTTCCTGTTAATGGTGAGATCATATGGTATTTGTCTTTCACCACCTGGCTTATTTCACTTAGCATAATGCTCTCCAGTTCCATCCATGCTGTTGCAAAGGGTAGCAGCTCCTTCTTTCTCTCTGCTGCATAGAATTCCATTGTGTAAATGTACCATAGTTTTTTGACCAATTCATTTACTGATGGGCACTTGGGTTGCTTCCAGCACTTGGCTATTGTAAATTGTGCTGCTATGAACATTGGGGTGCATAGGTTCTTTTGGATTGGTGTTTCAGGGCTCTTAGGGTATAATCCCAGCAGTGGAATTGCAGGGTCAAAAGGCAGTTCCATTTTTAGTTTTCTGAAGAAATTCCATACTGTTTTCCACAGTGGCTACACCAGTCTGCAATTCCACCAACAGTGCACTAGGGTTCCCTTTTCTCCACAACTTCTCCAACATTTGTTGTTTGTTGCTTTGTTTATGATGGCCATTCTGACTGGTGTGAGGTGGTATCTCATTGTGGTTTTAATTTGCATCTCTCTGATGGCTGGTGATGCTGAGCATCTTTTCATATGTCTCTGGACCTTCTGTATGTCCTCCTTAGAGAAGTGTCAGTTCAAGTCTTTTGCCCATTTTTTTTTAAAGATTTTATTTTTATTTATTTTTAGAGAGAGAGGGGAAGGGAGAGAGAAAGAGAGGGAGAGAAACAGCAATGTATGGTTGCCTCTCATATGGCCCTCACGGGGACCTGGCCTGCAACCCAGGCATGTGCCCTGACTGGGAATCGAACTGGGACCACTTGGTTCCCAGCCCGCGCTCAATCCACTGAGCTACACCAGCCAGGGCTGCCCATTTTTAATTGGGTTGCTTGTCTTCTTAGAGTGGAGTCATGTGAGTTCTTTATAAATTTTGGAGATCAAATCCTTGTCCAATGTATCATTGGCAAATATGTTTTCCCATACAGTTGGTTCTCTTTTCATTTTACTAGTTTTCTTTAGCCATGCAGAAGTTTTTATTTTGATGATGTCCCATCTGTTTATTCTTTCTTTTATGTCCCTTGCTCTGGGGGACATATCAGTGAAAATATTGCTGCGTGGAATATCTGAGATTCTCCTGCCTATGTTCTCCTCAAGGACTTTAATGGTGTCATGACTTATATTTAAATCTTTTATACACCTTGAATTTATTTTTGTGTATGGTGTAAGTTGGGGATCGAGTTTCATTTTTTTGCATGTAGCTGTCCAGATCTCCCAACAGCACTTGTTGAAGAGGCTATCCTTGCTCCATTTTATGCTGCTGTCCCCTTTGTTGAATATTAATTGACTGTAGAAACTTGGGTTTATTTCTGGGCTCTCTATTCTGTTCCATTGGTCCATATGTCTGTTCTTTTGCCAGTACCAGGCTGTTTTGATTACAGTGCTCTTGCAATACAATTTGATATTGGGAATTGTGATCCCTCTTACTTTGCTCTTTTTTCTCAAAATTGCTGCAGATATTCGGGGTCGTCTCTGGTTCCATATAAATTTTTAGGTGTTTGTTCTATATCTGTGAAATATGCCATTGGTACTTTAATAGGGATTGTATTGAATCTATAAATTGCTTTGGGTAGTATGGACATTTTGATGATGTTAATTCTTTTGATCCATGGACATGGTATATATTTCCATTTGTTTGTGTCTTCCATGATTGCTTTCTTCAGTGTTGAGTGGTTTTCTGAGTACAGGTCTTTCATCTCCTTGGTTAGGTTTATTCCTAGGTACTTCATTTTTCTTATTGCTATATCAAATGGGACTTTTTTTTCCCCTCATTTCTATTTCTGATGATTCATTGTTGGTATACAAAAATGCCTTTGATTTCTGGATATTGACTTTGTATCCTGCTGTTTTGCCACATTCATTTATGAGGTCAAGCAGTTTTTTGGTGGAGTCTATAGGATTTTCTATGTATACTATCACGTCATCTGCAAACAATGACAGTTTTGTTTCCTCTTTTAGAATTTGGATGTCTTTTATTTCTTTTTCTTGTCTGATTGCTGTGGCTAGGACTTCCAATACTATATTGAATAGAAGTGGTGAAGATGGACAACCTTGTCTTGTTCCTGATTTTAGCAGGAAAGATTTTAGTTTTTGCCCATTGAGTATGATGTTGTAGGTCTTTTTGATATGGCTTTTATTATGTTGAAGAATGCTCCCTCTATTCCCACTTTGCTGAGTGTTTTTATCATAAATGGATGCTGCACCTTATCAAATGGTTTTCCCCACATCAATTGATATGATTATGTGATTTTTTTTAAATTCTTTTTTTTTAAGATTTTATTTATTTATTTACAGAGAGAGGAGAAGGGAGGGAGAAAGAGCAATGTATGGTTGCCTCTCACATGGCCCTCATTGGGGACCTGGCCCGCAACCCAGGCATGTGCCCCGACTGGGAATCGAACCGGGACCCTCTGGTTCCCAGCCCACGCTCAATCCACTGAGCTACACCAGCCAGGCTGATTATGTGATTTTTATTTTGCTTTTGATTATGTGATGTATTACATTTATTTATTTGTGAATATTGTACCATCCTTGCATCCCTGGGATGAATCTCACTTGGTCATGGTGTATGATCTTTTTAATGTATGGCTGGATGCAGTTTGCCAATATTTTGTTGAGGATTTTAGTGTCTATGTTCATCAGCAATATTGGAATGAAGTTTTCTTTCTTTGTTGTGTCTTTATCTAGTTTTGGGATTAGGATGATGCTGGATTCATACAAAGAGTTTGGGAGTCTTCCATCTTCTTGGATTTTTTGGAATAGTCTGTGAAGAATAGAGGTTTGCTCTTCCTTAAAAGCTCTATAGAATTCTCCTGTGAAACCATCTGGTCCAGGGCTTTTGTGTGTTGGGAGTTTTTTGATTACTGCTTCAATTTCATCAGTTGTTATTGGTCTGTTCAGGCTTTCTGTTTCTTCTTCATTCAGTTTTGCAATATTATATTTTTCTAGAAATTTGTCCATTTCCCCAAGGCTTTCAAATTTCTTTGCATATAGTTCTTAGTAATAATATCTTACAATCCTTTGTATTTCTGTGGCATCAGTTGTAATATCTCCTCTTTCATTTTTTATTGTCTTTATTTGGGCCCTCTCTTTTTTTTTTTTTTTTTTTTTTTTTTTTTTTTTTTTTTTTTTTTTTTTTTTTTTTTTTTTTTTGATGAGTCTGCTTAAAGGCTTGTCGATTTTGTTTATCTTTCAAAGAACCAGCTCCTGGATTTATTGATCCTTAGAATTGTGCTTTTAGTCTCTATGCTGTTTAATTCTGCTCTGGTCTTGGTTATTTCCTTCCTTCTACTTGCTCTGGGCTGTCTTTGTTGTTGTTCTTCAAGTTCTTGTACGTATAGGGTTAGGTTGTTTATTTGAAATGTTTCTATTTTTTTAGGTAGGCTTGTATAGCTATGAACTTCCCTCTCAGGACTGCCTTCGCTGTGTCCCATAAGTTTCGGGTTGTTGTGAGTTCATTTTCATTTGTTTCCAGGAACTATTTGATTTCCTCCTTGATCTCCTTCTTGACCCATTCATTGTTTAATAGCCTGCTATTCAATCTCCTTGAGTTTGAGTGTGTTTGAGTTTTTTCCTTGAGGTTGGTTTCCAGTTTCAGTCCCTTCTGGTCAGAGAAAATGCTTGATATGGTTTCAATTTTCTTGAATTTGTTGAGGCTTGTTTTGTGACCTATCATATGGTCTATCTTTCAAAATGTTCCATGTGCATTTGAAGAGAATGTGTATTTTGCTTCTTTGGCAGAAAGGCTCCCTATATATATCAGTTAAGTTCATTTGACCTAGGATATTGTTCAATGTCACAGTATCTTTGTTGATATTTTGTTTGGAATGTATGTCCATTTTTGACATTGGGGTGTTGAAATCCCCTACTATAATTGTGTTGCTGTCAATATCTTTCTTGAACTCCTTCAAGATTTTCTTTATGTATTTGGGTGCTCCTATGTTGGGTGCATATATATTTACAATGTTTATGTCTTCTTGATGGATTCTTCCCTTAAGTATTATGAAGCGAACTTCTGGGTCTCTTTTTATGGATCTTTTTCGGAAGTCTATTTTGTCTGATATGAGTATTGTACCCCAGGTTTTTTTTCTATCTGTTTGTTTGGAATAATTGTTTCTAGCCCTTCACTTTCAGTCTGTGTAGGTCTTTTGTTCTGAGGTGGATCTCTTGTAGGCAGCATATGTGTGGGTCATGCTTTCTTATCCATTCGGCTATTCTATGTCTTTTGATTGGGGCATTTAATCTGTTTACATTTAAGGTAATTATTGATAGGTACTTATTCATTGCCATTTTTTCCTGTGTTCCCCTCTCTCTCACTCTTTCCTTCCTGTTCTTAAAGCAGACCCTTTAGCATCTCTTTGCAGAGATGTTTTTGTGAGGGTGTATTCTTTTAGACTTCTTTCGTCTGGGAAGTTCCTTATTTGGCCTTCCATTTTAATTGAGAGCCTTGTTGGGTAGTGTAATCTTGGTTGCAGGCCTCTGGCTTTTATTACTTGGAGTATTTCTTGCCTACCTCTTGTGGCTTGGAGTGCTTCCATTGAGAAATCAGCTGCTATCCTTATTGGCGCTCCTTTGTATGTTACTTCCTGTTTCTCCATTGCTGCCACTAAGATTCTCTCTTTGTCTTGGAATTTTGCCATTTTTAAAAAATATTTTATTTATTTATTTTTAGACAGAAGGGAAGGGAGGGAGAAAGAGAAGGAGAAAAATATCAGTGTGTGGTTCCCTCTCACATGGTCTCCATTGGGGACCTGGCCTGCAACCCAGGCATGTGCCCAGACTGGGAATCGATCCCGCAACCTTTTGGTTCACAGCCCATGCTCCATCCATTGAGCTTCACCAGCCAGGGCTGGAATTTTGCCATTTTAATTATGATGTGTCTTGAAGTGGGCCTCTTTGAGTTCCTCTTGATTGGGATACTCTGTGTTTCCTGGATTTGTGTGACTTTTTCTCTCCTCAAATTAGGAAAGTTTTCCATCATTACTTTTTCAGACAGGTTTGCTATCCCTTGCTCTTCTTCTTCTCCTTTGGTATCCCTACTATATGGATATTGTTACGTTTCATGTTGCCTTGCAGCTCCCTTACAACCTCTTCATTCTTTCTGTGTCTCTTTTCCTTTTCTTGGTCTTTCTGGGTGTTTTTTTTTTTTTTACTTTGTCCTCCAGCTTACTGATTTGATCCTCTGCTTAATCCAGCCTGCTTGTAATTCCTTCTACTGTGTTCTTCAGTTTAGAAATTGTAGTCTTCATTTCCTCTTGGCTCTTATTGATAGTTTCTATTTCCTTTCCCATGAGCATGTACCATATTTTTTAGACCATAAGATACACCTAGGTTTTAGAGGAGGAAAATAGAAAAAAATTTTTGAAGCAAAAAATGTGGTAAAATATTTAATAACAAATAAGATTCAGGCTATAATTCAGCTACCTTCGGACTATAAGACACACCCCCAATTTCCTCCCAAATTTGGGGAAAAAAGCATATCTTATAGTCCAAAAACTATGGTAGTTCTCACTCAGTTCCTTGTAGTTGCCTGTGAGTTTTTGGAGCATCTTTATAACTATTAATTTGAGTTCTATATCCAATAGTTTGGTTACCTCCATTTCATTTAGTTCTTTTAGTGGGGAGTCTTCCATTCCTTTTTTTATTGCATTTTCTTTTTTTGTCTCCCCATTTTAGTTGACTCTTTTTGTTTGTTTCTGTGCTTCCTGATGTTTTGCTTTGTTAGCTGTCTTTGCAGGGTGAACTTGTATGGTAGGAATTCTATGAGGTTCAGTGGTGTGGTCTCTGATCTCCTTGACTGGATGCTCTAGGTTTACCATTTCTTCTGTTTGTGTGGGCTCTTTTGTTGTACTTGGGTTTGTATCTTTTGGTGGTTCCTTTATTGGTGATTTTTCTCCTCTAGTAGGTATACTGATGTTCGCAGCTCCCACCTATTCTTGTATGTGATCAGTGGCAGGGGATAGGCAAAATGGATTAAGACAGCAGGAGAGTATTTTATGGGATTTAAAGTACCAGCAAGTAAAGAAGAGATAGAAGATTTTTTGGGTATGTATAGCATTAACTGTGATATTTCACCCAA
This sequence comes from Micronycteris hirsuta, assembly GCA_004026765.1. Classification (NCBI taxonomy): domain Eukaryota; kingdom Metazoa; phylum Chordata; class Mammalia; order Chiroptera; family Phyllostomidae; genus Micronycteris; species Micronycteris hirsuta. The sequence continues at coordinate 30,790 of PVJI01015160.1, read as the reverse complement.
TTAGCTACTTTTTATAAAAATTGATAGAGAGATAAGACTTTTGTTAGAAGGGAGGATGATTGTGAGCTGAATCCAGAAAACAGCGTTTGTGCAAGGTTAGATGATGAGATATAGTGAGATTAAAGTATAGAAAGTAGACATAATGTGAGAGAGAATAGAGTCAACCACAACAATAATAATGCTTAGAATTAAAGTGAAGTGGGCTAAGATCATGGAGCATCGCTGTGTAGTATGTATGTGTAGTATGTATTGAACAACAGTGATTTACAATAGTACTGGAATAACAATAATATGACACGAAGCATATGATTTGGATAACCAGAATAGAAAGTACCTGAAAGAGTTGTGTGTTATTGGAACACGGGTGAAGTGAAAGTGGGAAAATTAAAATACAATACAGAGAGAATAAGGAAAACCAGTCAAACAATGCAAATAAACAGGGAAATAAAATGAGGAAAACTAAACATAAGGAAGAGAAATAAAACAATACTAATAAAATAAAAGTGGTAAAAAGTAATTGCAAGATAATAATAATACACATACATAATACAATGCCAGCTCTGTGGGATAGCAAAGTGACATTTGTCTCGGTTTCTCAGTTTTTGGGATGAGCCTTGTGCTCTCGCTTTTGATCTCTGGACGCTTTGTAACTGTGTCTTAACCTCTCACTTGGGGGAAGAAAAAAAAAATGGGGAAAAAAGAGAGGATCCAAAAAGAAAAAAAAAGAATAATAAGCCTCTTGCTGACTTTAACCCTGTTCAGAGAGTTCTGCTGGTCTTCCCAGATGCCACAGGAAGAAGGGGCTAGGCTTTGCTTTTCTCCCTTCCTTTGGTTCTGAGAGGATGGGGACCAGGTTTGGGTTGCAACATTTACAGTTTCCGGGCCCAGGTCTTCCATGAGCTGCCAGGCTCAAAGCAGCCACTCAGCTGTCACAGCGTGAGTCAATCTCCGGCATGGAGTCTGAGACAAGCAGGGTGCATGGTTTCCCTCTACTACTGTCTCTGGGGGCACAGTATGAGACTAGTGGGGTGCACGGTTCCCCTCCGCTACTCTGGGCGCGCGCAGCTGAAATCTCCCTTGGGGCGTGCCAGCCTCTGCTGGAGAGTCCCTTACAAAGCAGCTGCCCGCAGTTGTTAACAAGCGCAGGGCTTTTCACATAGCCCCACTCTCCAACCAGTCCGAAGACTCTCCAGGTCAGGGTCCGACACAGCCCAACCCCTCCCTTCTTCAGGTGTTGCCCAGCACCCCAATTTCTCTGGTGCCAGAGTCCACAGTCCCAGCGGATGTGTACCGCCTCTGCGTGTCTCTGCTTCGTCTTTACTTTCCCCAGCAATTTCCAGCACCCAGGTCCCTCCTCGTGCCTGGCTGACCTCCATGCTCTGGTAGGGGAGGGAGCTGGTGCTTTGACTCTCCTCCCTGTATCCTGCAGCAGGCACCAGGCCGTGCACCACAACAGCCTTGGTCCCAGCGCAGATCCCAGGGACATTACTGTCCCTGTGCAGTCTCCTCACCATCTGTTTTTCAATGTCCTCTGCAATATTTTGCCTCCAAACTTCACATGAGCTGGTATTCTGTTGGCTGTTCACTCTGTTCCTCAGAAGGTCGGCTAGGTGTTCCAGCTGGGCACAGGGAGAACTGGGCTTCACTCCCCACCTACCTTGCTGCCATCCTCCCATCCTCCGAACTTGTTGATTTTGATGCCTGTTAGTGCTTCTGCTGTTTTTTTGTTTTGCCTCTTTCACATTGGAAAAATGTTTCCCTTTAAGGACTTTTTTTAATCCCAGGAAACAAACAAAAAAAATTGCTTGGGGAAAGATCAGGTGACTAGGGAGGGTGGGGCACAAGGATTATACCCTTTTTGGTCAAAAACTGCTAAACATTTTGTGCAGTGTGGGCAGGTATGCCTGTAAATCACCCATCATGAAATGGGCAAACACTTCAAATTTTGAGAATCTTCAAAAAAAATTCAGAGGCCGAATGCAGCCCCTCAAAATGCTAGCTGGTACACTGATACAAATGGGTTTCTAGAACATCACCTAGTAGGGGGTTCCCCCTTATATCATGGCTCAGTATTAGGATTTCTAGTTCCTTTTTAATTCTCTTAATCACATTTCAAAGTGATTTTCATTCAGTCATTCACTCATCCATATAATACTTATTGAGTTCTAGTTGGAGGTCCTTTCTTAGATTAAATAGAAGAGCATGGTCTCTGTAGTCAAGTTTCTTAAAATCTGGCAAGGGAAAGAGACAACCAACTAGATCACCACCACATAGCATAGTAAATGCATATGGGAAGATTCACAGGGGTGATCCCTGAAATGAGCTTTGAAGGCTGTCTAAGCCAGAGGAAGAAGAGAGGGTCATGGCATTCCAGACCAAGGGAAAAGCATAAACAAGGCAGGTAAGAAACAAGCCATTGAAAGAACAGTAAGGGATTGGTTTTGCTGGGCTGGAAAGCACATAATTAGTAAGTGGTAAGAGATTTTATTAAAGATGCAGGCAGAGATAAGATAATGAAAGGCCTTAAAAGATGTATTTGTTAGAATTAGGTTTGGCTTTGAGAGACTGAAATTCAAAATAATAGTGAAAACAAGACAGAGGTTTATTGCTTTGCTACATAAACCACATGTCTGGGTAGGTGGTAGCTGCAGTGATGCTCCACATGGAGTCTAGGACCCAGACTCTGTTTTTACTGCTCCATGATCCAAACACAGATAATAACTGGCATAACACAGGTATTTAAAATAAAAGTGGTTTTATTAAAAAATTCTAAAAATGTGCTTTAAAGAACGGTTGTGGGAATACTGCATAATAAGAAGAAACATATCTTCATAAGCCAGACAATCACATAGCAGAGTTTATATTGTCCATGGAAATTAATATTTTTAAAAAAATCTTCTTTTGAGTTACGAAGAGTCTTCAGAGCACCATTATTTGAAGGGAAGGTATTTTGCATATCAGAGTTCATCTTTGGTCTGAAATTAAGAAGCAAAATATTTAGAGACACCAAGAAGCCCTATATAAGTTAGGAATGCTTGTATTAGTCTAATTGTTTCCTCTACTGTGAAATAAGTGGAAAAAAGCCAAGTTACTAATATAGACTTGTAGGGTCAGGAGCTGTTTTAGGAATCACCCACAGATAGAGCTTTATAGGGCTACTAATGTGGAACCCAAACATCTAAGGGACTATATAATTGTAAAGGGCCTTGTGTTATAAATGCTCAGTGAATCAGTGGAATCATTTGACACCCCTCAAAACTCTTAGACAAAGATAAAAAATAGAGGAGTGCATAGAGGAAGCCGCCCAGTTTCATTTGGAGCCCACAGAAGCGTTCTGATACCAAATCACTAACTTTGTGAGGGGGTACCTTTCAATTCTGGCAATTTGTTTTGTCACTGGCTTTAATTAATTTTATGGTTTTGCAGCATTGAGAGGAGTTAATGTTGGTTGAGTACCGTATTTTCCAGACCATAAGACGCACCTAGGTTTTAGAGGAGGAAAATAGAAAAAAACATTTTGAAGCAAAAAATGTGGTAAAATATTTAATATCATAAATAACATAATATTTCACCAATGTGAGCCAGGTAAGCTACATTCGGACTATAAGACGCAAACCCATTTTCTTCACAAATTTGGGGGAAAAAAGTACGTCTCATAGTCCAAAAAATATGGTATGTACCACTTTGAAAGGCTATTTGGTGGCAAATTAGTTCTCAACAAAACTAAACAAAAACAATACAACCAAAACTCTGATTATTATCATGACATTGCTTTAAAAATGTCAATATATATTATATCATATGTATATAAATCACAATTTTATACAATATACATTCCTTCAAACAAAAAACAACTATAATCAAAACAACCTTTCCTTTCTGCACTGTCTTTATACACAACCAGGCGCATGATCTGAAGATAAGATACTGGTTTTGGGTCTTTGCTTTGCTGTAATCCAGCTAGCTGATTCTGAACTAATTTCTTCCTTTGGATCAGTTTTGTTAACGATAAAATGAATGCATTTACTGGATGACCTCTAAGGTCCTTTTTAGCCTGAAAAGTTCCTATATGAATTTGCCTTTTATAAACAAAATCACTATGTAGTGGTATCATCAAAGATTGCTTTTCATGAATAATCTGCTAACATGAATAATCATGGTTACATATTTTTTCATCTCTCAACTAGCATGATGAACTTTACTAAACCTATCTCACAAGGAGATGAGGCTATTAGATGATATAAGTGAAAATACTTTTAAAACATTAGACATCTATTCAAACACCATGTGATCTGAATTCTCACATTAAAAAAAGACTTTGCTTTGCTGGGAGCTCCTACGTCTTCTTCTCAGTTAACTGCATCTTAGCATCTTTTGCCTTGTTATTATCTATTACATCTCTCTGGTAGAATGAATTGCCTGGAGGCTCCAGGAAAAACTCAAATAGTCGTTGCCTGACTGAGTGACTAAAGGAATAAATAAGGGCTTGGAACAAAGTTAGTTGTTACTCTGACACTGGCTAGTTCTGGTTACCTTTTTCCTATGGCATGTGCAAGGAAAGAGGTCATCCTCAGTCTCTGGTTCTACCCTCTTCATGCCCTCTCGGATTTGGGGCTCACTCACTTGTAAATTGGCATATTCCTGTATAGACAATAACACAAAAAGCATTCCTTACAAAATGCTTAATATGTATTTACCTGATTAGTTATGCTGGAATTGGCTAAAATATGGTCCCATGTAACTCATGTGTCAATTACAACAGGCAAAGTCCTCCATCTCCCCTTAAACATTCAACGGCAGAGCTTCTGAGACACAGCTGTGCTGTAGACCACGAGCTGCCTATTTCTAAGAGATCTCTCCTTATTCATCCTTTATTTATATGACTTGATTTTTTTCATTTAGTTTTTACTGACTTTGCCTTGCAGTAAAAATCCTTGTGCAAATGATCTTCCCTAGACTGAGAATTTGAGTACAGAAACTATTTCTGTCTTATTCACCATGACCTGTCCAGAATGAGTCGCCATCATCTTTCATTTTGTGCTCCCTCTGTGCCAGGCTCTGGGCTAAGTGTTTATAGGCTAGTATATGTGAGCTGAGTGAGTGAATACTACCCTGTGTATCTTTAGGAATTAGGTAGTAAATTCTCCTCCTCCTTCACTTTACACCTTCACTCTCTCTATCCCTTCACCGTCCTCTAAGACAGGTTTTAAACAGAAAGAAGCTAGTGCAGATGAGAAAAAAGCCTGACTTTGTCTTGTAGCAGAGCCTGTGGCATGGGGCTCAATATCTGCAATTCTGAGATTTTAAAAATAGCTTAATTTATATCTAGTATTATTATTAGCAAATTACTTGCTTACTACTACATTTTTAAAAAGAAACTTTCAAATCATCAGATATGCTTTGATATGATCGCTAAATGCCTAAATCCATGAAAATGATTTCCAAAAGAAATCATGGCTCATATGGAGTTAGCACAACAGTTCCAAACAGACCTTGCACTACGTAGACAAAGAAATGGTAAGGCAGCAGTAATACTGTACGAAGAGAAAATACCAATCCACATGCACAGTAATTTTGCAGAATCAGATGACAATTTCCTAACCACATACATTGTGGTTCTAACATTCCTACTTTTCCTTTAATATTGTAGCACTATCCGCTAAATAACCTTTGGTTTTGTACTCTTTTTATTACTATTTAATGTTTGTCCTTGATTTTCACCCACAGAGGTGTATAGTTATCTCCTTATTTAATATACTTTCAGCCATTGTTAAATAGAATATTATTTGCTACTAATACGATCAATTACAAGTTAGATATCATTTTCTTAGAATATACTGACCTGGAAAAGTTTAAAATAATAACAGAATATGTCATCACCCATGAGATTATGTCTTGCATATTCTTGTCCTGCTTTTGCTATCTTTTTTGCCTATGGGAACAACAAAAAAAACTTAAATGAAACGTACTTTTCCCCATGTGGACATATGAAAACTGATCTTCAGAGTACATTTTAGTGGGACAATAGGGGGAAAAATATCTCTGGGGGTGGTCTTTTGTGGTATAAGAAACAGTTAACAGAGTATGCTTGTCAAAATTAAAGGGAGGCTTTTAAGACTTGAAAATTTTTTTTTATAAACTTATTTTATTTTTAGACAGAGAGGAAGGAAGAAAGGGAGAAAAACATCAAAGTTGCCTCTTGTGCGCCCCCTAATGGGGACCTGGCCCACAACCCAGGTATGTGCCCTGACCAGGAATCAAACTGGTGACCTTTTGGTTCGCAGTCTGGCACTCAATCCACTGAGCCATACCAGCCAGGGCAAGACTTGAAAATTTGAGAAGTCATATTAAACCTTGAATTAAGCCTCTCTTGGAGAGAAGGTATACATTAAATGAGGTAACAGTAACTTTACAAAGTTAATGTTGGATTAAGCTTAATGCGCTGCCTTAAAATTTTTCAGGAATTAGTTCAAAGTTTATTTCATGCAATCTCTCATTTAAATCCATAACACAGTGTTTCCTCCTGACAGGCTAGCTATCTTAATTTTCATGTTCCTAGTAGAGGTGAGGGAGTATTTGAGGCCCAGATCAACCTGACTCAAAGAGAGAGCATAGTCAAGGCCAAGGTTAGCTTTTTGTTTCATGTGCAGACTGGACAGTTAATACAAGCACAATGCCTGTGTTCATCCTGAATGGAATTCTGCTGTCCATGGGGCTTCCCATTTATAGGTAAGAGTCTATATCTGAGCATACCGAGCAGTCATTTAAAATGAACCCATGACATTTGGGTACAAGGAGACTGACCTTACCTCTTTATCATGATCTTTTGCCCATTTAAGTTTTTCTAGAAGATCACTCAGGTTTCTTTTAACTGGAATGTAGTGTTTCCAGGGCTGCAGCTCATTGTAAAAGTGTTCATAGTAGATGGAATCCTGCTTCAGCACAACACTGTCACCGACTAGAAGATATGGCAGGCGATATGCTGCGACAGTGCCATCAATGTTTATTTGATACTTATGCTGTGAAACAGCAGTAAAATATAAGAACCTCCATTAAATTTCCTTTTTTAATACTCTCATTCTCTTCCCATTTACACAAAAAGCCTCACTGTCCTCAGATTTGACCAGATTTTGCTCATTGCTTTCACCACTTAGTAAGTGCTATTGTACAACATGCTGATTTAGAGCTGAAGGTTTATTTTGATGCTCTCCTAAATTTCACAAAGAGACCACAAGTCTAATTTTGAAGCAACCAATAAAATAATAAATAACTGTTGTCCTTAGGCTACAAGCTAAGGAAAGATTGATTTATGGTGACTTTGTTATCTCTCTACTACTTTACTGATCACTGTGGTAATCAACAGTCTTTAATCAATAGCCTTCAGCTGTAGCAAATGCAGCAGGTAAGAATAAAGCAAAGGCATGACAGAATATCCTTAGGAGGGATGGCTGGTGTTAGCTTTCTTTGGTTTTAACCATATTCCAAAAATCTCTGCAGTGTGCATATGAAAATACTGAAAATTCAACTTATGGCATTCTTTAGGTCTACCTGCTGCCATGTAACCCATCAAAAACAAACAAACAGAAACAACAACCTTGGCCACTTAAGGCGTAGACAAAGCTTGCTGATCACTTCCCTTGCCCACCTTTTTTCCCACCACATGGACTTCAAAAAAGACTCAGTGGTCTAGAGAACCACTGGTAGTGTCCTACTGCATGAAAGGTGGACTTTTTAGAAAGAGGATCACTGCCCGGGAAATGTGAGCCATCCACATTCTAGATACAGAAAGGGCTCCCTCATATCCAGAATTCCCAGGCAGACCATTTGGATGGTTTTAAGTCATTTACCCACGAGAAGGCCTGATAAGAATTACCTGGTTTATATCTTCTTTAGCCTGTTGTCAAGCTGAGGCTCTGGGGAGAATTATGTGTAAAATCACTTACATATATTTATTAATAAAAAAAAGGTTTTGTGGCTGAAATGTGCTCTAAATAGAGGGTCAATTGGGGGGAAAATGATCTCTCCCCTGGCTCCCAAGCTCCCTGATATATATTTAATGCCGGGCTGGGTACTAAGTACAGACCCATGTTGCCAAACCAGTGTCCAGGGTCCCATGCCTTGATAGTCAACTGAGTTTTATGCTCACCTCTCCCACCTCCTGTAAGTTATGGTCCTTGATTTCTCTTCCCCAAGTGAAGATACAGTGGACCCTTGAACAACATGGGATTAGGGGCAATGGTTCCCCCTGGTAACTCTGTCAAAATCCTGCATGTAACTTTTGACTCCTCCAAAACAGTTGTTGCTGGTTTCCATGGAAGATTGGTCCCAGGATACTTACAGATATCAAAATCCACAGATGATCAAGTTCCTTATATAAAATGGTACAGATCAATGCACACAGTTGGCCCTCTGCATCTGTGGATTCCCAGTCTCAGATGAAAATACTATTTTTGATCTGCAGTTGGTTGAATTCATGGATGTGAAAACTGGGGAAATAAGAGGGCTGACTGTATATTTTTAAAAAACAGCCTATAAGTGGATCTGTGCAGTTCAATTTCATGTTGTTCAAGGGTCAACTATATTTGGAAAAACAAAAAGGATGGTCACAGGTGATGTCATACCTTGAAGAAATCAAAAAATGAAATGTGTTTCACAATGGGACCATAAAGGCTTTCATTATGTTTAAAGAAGAAAAAGTTGGTGAAGGCAGCATCTATGAGCTCTGGGTGCTTTCTGCTGAGTTTAACCAGCTCGAGTCTTTCTTTGCGGCTGTCTCGCCCTCTCCAGATAGCTGTGGAGTTTTTGCTTTCCCAGGGAGGACCTGTGTTAGCTTGCACAGACATCATATCCAGACTTACTCTGGAAGACAGAAGTACAGTACATCACCCTTCCAAACCATCACACCACAAAGGCTGTTGTGACAGAACTCAGCACAAAAACCCCAAGGCTCTAGGTCGTTGCGACCCGCCTCTCACCGGCCCATGGTTTCCAGAACAGAGTCGGTCAGGTCGTAGGTGGGCATCACAATGTCCTTGGAATCTGTGGAGCCACACCAGGAAAAGATCGGATGGATATGTGAACTGGATTTCTTTTTTTCCAAAGGCCAATCTCCCAAATTAACAAAAAACTCCACATCAGGCATCCTCACCTAGGAAAAAGAAAACAAAGAGCTTATTCACATTTCTTGCATTGTAATGCCTTCTACTGATCAATCTGTTGGGAAAGGTGTCTCTTGCACGTAGTCTTTCTTGGCCAAATAAGAACAGTCTAGGGCTTGGTACACTTCTTTTCCAAGACATAAAGCACCCTCACAATGTGGGCTAGGCTTATCTTCCAGTGAGGGAGCCCTAAGGCACACCCCCAGCTTTTATTAAGACTCCGTAAGAAGTGGTCAGGGAGCTTCCACTGCAGCAGGGAGTGGGAGGATGGTTGGCTGTGGAGTGGATCAACTGGCCCTGAGGTACGGCCACATTGAAAGGGGCTGAATCTTCTGTAGTCTCCTTTGCTGTAAGTGAATGCTGGACCACTTGATCCTGTTCTTAGTGACCCGAAACCATGCACTTATCTTCCTTTTAACTTTGGCCACACTCATTCTGTCCTGTAGTACAACCTGAATACCAAGTAAGCAATGAAACACAATAAAAGTTAGAAATTGTACCAAATGAAAGGCCATGCTTTAGGTAATGATAATTAGATAATTTGAAGAGTGGGAGTGGCTTTTCAGAGTATTGTCACATATGTAAGCATGCTAGATTTCCTTTTTAGGGTACCCATAGACTTACTTCAATAGGGATGAAATGATAAAGGTAATCTTTGTTTTAATACTGCCAAGAGACTCTAAGATGATCAGCAAGAAAGAGAATTACTAGAAAATAACTACAACACCCAGCACTTGGGACTTTAACTCTAGTTCTTGGTCAATAAACCAGATGCTTCTATCTTTTTAAAAATATAACACAGGCTGCCCTGACTGGTGTGGCTCAGTGGGTTGGGTGTCGCTCCGTGGACCAAAAGGTTGCCAGTTCAATTCCTGGTCAGGGCACATGCCTGGGTTGTGGGCCAGGTCCCCAGTTGGGGACATACAAGAGGCAATTGATTGATGTTTTCCTCCTTCTCTTTCTCCCTCCCTTCTCCTCTCTCTGAAAATAAATTAAAAAAAAAAACAAAAAACCACACCCTAAGTAGGTGATGGGACCAAGAACTGAATTTAGGAAGCCCAACACTAAAGCCAAATATTAGTAACTTCCAAACCACTGGCTTCTACTGGCACAGACGTGCTGAAAGAACATAGCCATGGGAAAATGTTTGGGGCATTTGTAAAACAAAATTTGTATTTTTTAAAGCAAGAACTGCCGGCCAGTTTGAGAAGCATCTTGAGAAACTGGAGTCCTGGACTGACACAGATGAACAAGAAATACTTGCTGGCACTATGATATTTTAGCTTAAAGGAGGCATAATACTAATGCTACATAACTACCCATGTTCAGAATTAACTCATTGTAAATGCTTTGCAATCTTAAGAAAGGCACTTTTCCATGAGTAATTTAACCAAGTTATGCACACGGGTTGTTCAATAAATAGCTAGTAAGCAATTGGTAAACATGATGGTATAGTTTTTCATATCAACTGTTTTACTATGGCTGACAAGCACTTCACTAGAACCCTGTTAAAGAATATTATACCAAGGAACAGGATTCAGAATACCCTAAACCCCAATATCTCAGGTTGACATTGTTTGGAAATAGGGTTGTTGCAGAGGTAATTAGTTAAGATAAGAACACACTGGAGCAGTGGGCTCTTTATCCAATATGACTGGTGTCCTTGTGAGAAGAGGTGAAGACATACAGGCACACGGGAATAATGCCATGTGATGACAGAGACGTAGAACGGAGCCATGCAGCTTCAAACTAAGGAATGCCAGGGACTGCTGGGCACTACCAGAAGTCAGAAGGAGCCTCTCCTCTATGGGTTTCAGAGGAAGCACAGCCCTGCTGACACCCCCATTTGGGACTTCTAGCCTCCAGAACTGTGAAAGAATAAATTTCTCTTGTTTCAAGCCATTAAGTTTGTAGTACTGTTACAGCAGCCCTAGGAAATTAACACAGGCATCCTACATGACATAAAACTTCAGAATAGTATTATAATAAGGCTCCAAAATAGAACTCCCCCTGATACCGTTATTATTTTTAGTTTGAAAAATTATAAAATCTGGGCTTAAATTATTATATATAATTGAAAAGAAATACTTACTTTTCTAGTCAAAGAAAGTAGTATGGCATCCATGAAAATTCTGAAACCTACATGCTCACCATGGGTCTTGATATAAACCTAAAAGATAATGGAAAGTTTATTATAGTTACAAAGTCCTGGCAGGCTGAGGTAAAGCTTATTACATTGATCCTCAGAAAGATTTTTTTTTTTTTTAAGATTTTGTTTATTCATTTTCAGAGAGAGGAGAAGGGAGGGAGAAAGAGCAATGTATGGTTGCCTCTCACATGGCCCTCATTGGGGACCTGGCCTGCAACCCAGGCATGTGCCCCGACTGGGAATCAAACTGGGACCCTCTGGTTCCCAGCCCGTGCTCAATCCACTGAGCTACACCAGCTGGGCTCCTCAGAAAGATTTTTAATAAAACTATGTAGCTAGTTGTAGCCAAATGGTCAAAACAAAAAGTCACCAGGACAAACATGCAAATCTCAATCACAAATTGTACCTTGTTATCTTTCAAGGTATAGTGACACAGGCTCTGCCTTTGTCCAAATCTCTCTGGGATTTCTACTGCAATCTTTTCTGGATCAACAGTAGGGAAATGTGCCAGATCTCTCTGAATCTGAGCGATGGTTTCTGGGCAGCTCATCTCCCGTAGCCAGGCTGTACTATCTTCCAAAGGACAGTTACAATTCTCGTGGTAAACTGGCCCTAATTACACACAAGCAACAAATAATACAGTAATAATTTCACTCAGCATTTGAAACATGTAACAGATCTCCATAATATGGCTTCACAAATTTTGCCTAGGTTATCAGGAAGAGTATTTTGATGGAAACATTTTTTAAAAGAAAACATTTTTATCACACTGGGGCATCACATCACTGGTAACAATCTTCTGTTCTGACAGCTCTTCACAGTAAGGCTATGATATTTTCAGTCAGGCCTGCTTTGCTCGAGTTCAAAAGAAAGCCAATGGGAATTATTTTTTGTTCACAGTAGGTATTACAGGCCATCATTCTTTATGTTCTGTATACTTAAACATAACCAAATGCTGGTAAAAAAGACATCAAAGGAGTATACCTGTTTTAATGAAAGACAAAAGTGATATGAAATTAGTATTTCAATGATCTCCTATACAAAGTTTCTTAAAGTGTCTAAGGTATTTTCCTCAATGGCTAAATCATCAATTAACAATATAAGTAAACTAAGAACCCCTACTAACCTTATTATTTTTTCAAGAATTATTCAAAAAGGGGTAATTTTCAAAATAGTTCATTAATATTGTAACGAATTCATTATACATTTATAGAAATAACACTAACACAATATAGCAGAATCTGAATTGAGATTTTATTGTCATTCCTCTCCTGTAACTCTCAGATCCCTATCTGACCCAGGCAGTAGTTGACAGAGGAATATTTTTTTACGGTTTGGCAGGTTATATTGTACCATGTGGTCTTGGAGGAATGTGGGAAAGGAACCTAGACACTTTTTAAAACATTTGCCTTTCTTGGAGTTGGAGAACAAGAAAAATTTGTGCCTCTGTATAGACTGCTTTTCCACTGTTTTAGGGTACTATCTACACTGAGATGGAAAGATACAGATCTAAGTAATGCAGCTGCACTCTCATTCTATATGTATACTTACATATGTATAAAAATTAGAGAATTTTTCTAGAAAAATAATATTGGAACAAAGACAAAAAGAAATGAAAACAAACAAACAAACAAACCGACAGTCAACTTCCCCCCTTTGCTTCAAGCCTTCTCTTTCTGAAGTGATCAAATTTCAATAACACTTATCAGTTACTTGTCATATACTTCCAATTAAGTGTCATCTATGACCATATTGTATACAGCTGGATTATTCTTGCTAATGTATCTTCAGGGAGCACATTCTCTATTAATATGTTCTTTCCTCTTTGGTGAATTATAATTGCCATTCAAATCCTGCATTTTTCTCCAGGGCTCTCATTTTAGTTTTCAAGTAGGAAGTAGGAAATACCTAGTTGTTTTTTTTTTTCAGTAAAAAATACCATGTTAACTTGTTTTTATTGATTAAATGACACATCATTGTATCCAAATAGTTTTTTAAAAATTATTTTCCAAATTACCTTTTAAAATATATGGAGATCTGGCCACATGTTGACCTTGGAATTTAACTTCTACCTTCATATTTTTGTAGCTTGCATACATTCTATATCTGACTATGAAGGACCCATCCTTTCGGTCTAAAACCTGGACTCCAACTCTAGTGAATTGCTCATCTGGTGCCGAGATTTTAATCTGGAACGCCTTTTCACCTGGAGAAGATATGAACCTATGACGAGTAGAAGAATAATATACAAAGATTATTTTAAGGAACAAACTCACAAAGATTATGTTCTCCAGTCTGTGCACCTTAATCTTCTCTTCCTTGTTTTCCCCTTAACATACACTTATCTTCTCTGTTATACTTTTAGTACCAGAATGAATACGATGGATCAAAGATTTTTTTTTTTAAAGAAGAGGATGACAATGGCCAAGATAACATAAAACAGTTTCATTAGAAAATCGGAATATGTTAACACAACTAATCTTTGTAAACACAGATCACATGTATGCATTTCATATATACAAATATTCTTATCAACCTACTATCTATTTCATGCCTATCACATCTGGAAATTTGTGATCAAATGGTGCCTGCAAAGATCTTTTGAAAAAAACAATTTCCCTCAATGATTCTTTTAAAAATTAGTATTATACGTCATGCCCAGCATGGGCAAAAGCCAGTTGGTAGTGCATCATCTAAGTGACACTGTGGGAAAGTTCTTTTGAGTGAGTGCTCTTGTTGTTAAAATTGTATTTAGTTTTTCCAATTGTACTATTTATAACTTTTTTTTTAAGGTTTTATTTATTTATTTTTAGAGAGAGGGGAAGGGAGGGAGAGAAACAGCAATGTATGGTTGCCTCTCACATGGCCCTCACTGGGGACCTGGCCTGCAACTCAGGCATGTGCCCCGACTGGGAATCGAACCGGGACCTTCTGGTTCCCAGCCCGTGCTCAATCCACTGAGCTACACCAGCCAGGACTATAACCTTTATTTTTGCTATGAAAAAGTTATTCTCAATTTTTTCCTACAAAATATACATGGTCAGCAATAAAAAAGGGCAGTCATTTCAGAAGTATGTGAGTTCTAGAAATAAATTTTGAGTTGTCAAATAATTTCAGTTGTCGAATTCAATGGAGTGAAATAAATGTTGCAGACACATAGGAGATACATACTGTGATACTTTCCCTTTAAACTCTGAAGTTTCAAATAGTGCTTAATTTTTCTTTTGTAGTTTCAAAGTGTGTTTACTTGCAGATGTCTACCTAGAAACAGACGGTAGCACCAGAGAAAGATGGAAGCAACCAAGTTTCTAATAATTGGATTTAAATTCCTTATAACAGCTTATGCAAAAGTAGTGAGAAGTCACACTTCTAGAAAAGTTCGGGGGCTTTGTCTCTCTAGTCATGTAGGAATCCCTATGAATAAAGCTAAGCGAAGAGCTAATTCGGAATCGTTTCGAAAACTATGAGAAAGATTGACTGGGACGCACAAAGATAGTTACAACCAGATGTGGCTAGCTCATTTTGGGCGGACAGAACTTGAAGGAAGAAACATAAACTTTAACTGCATTCCGAAATAGTTAGGCGGCTGTTTCTCAACTTACTTATTTCCTGACGTATCCACCGCCTGGATATAGAAATATCGCGCAGGAAGGACAACAGCTGCTTTCAGCCCTGGTCCCCATATTTCACTCTTCTCAGGGCTCAGTCGCCTCTCTCCGCCGGTCTCGGCAAATGCTGGAACTGTCCCCAGAAAGAAGTAGAAAAGCAGCAAAATGCTAAACATTTACAAGACGGACTATCAAAATGATCAACAGATAACGAGACGTTAAGAGATGGACGAAACGAGCCGTGGTTTGGGTAGGAGCACGGTGGCCGATCGCAGCAGCAAAAACGGCTCCAAGAGGCGTCGCTTGCTGTGCAAGGCAGGCGCTCGGGTTTCCACTTTTCCAGGAAAATCGCAACCCGAGAGCGGACTTGTACAGCTGAAAAATGCCAGTCGTTCCGCTGAGACCGGCAAGAACCACTCTGCTCCTCTTTCTCGGGACAACGATAAACTTGGAATCTCTCTTGCAACTGGAGCATCCCTGGGTGATGAATCCGTCTCAGGTTCCAGACCAAGGTGCTGAGCAAGGAGATTGGCCCGGCGCTCCGGACCCGGCTGAGTAAGGCTTTCTCCTAGTGGGTGCAGAGGTGGACACGCGTCCCCGCGCCGTGGCTCCCTGGGATATGTAGTTCGCGACAGGACTAGCGGAAATCCTGCCAGGTTTTACCATCTCTCACTCATTTATTTACCTTGCGGTCGCCGATTTCAGGGAACAGATAAATACTAGATGTCCAATGAAAGGACACGTGGGTCTGGAGGCACAGCTAAGATTTTTTCCTTTAAATTGTCACTGTGTCCTCCGCACGTGCAGAGGTCAGGAATAAAACTGGATGAGAGGAAGGTGTTGTCAATGATATCTGACGACTGGTCTCCGGGCACAGCAGTCCAGGGCGCTGTTGCCTGACTCTTCGATGGGACGAGAGCCGCCAGCCCCAGGGTAACCCGAGGAGCGTGGTAGGCCGCCCACTGGAAGCTGCGATGTGGGCGTAGCAGAGTTTCGCCGCCGCCGCTGCGACCCGACTCCGCCCGACAGGCCGGAGGTACTCCCCGGGCCGTGGGAAGAACCTAAGCGGCGGCCTGCGGCTGCGTGCCTTGCGCGCTGGGCCCTGCGCTAGGCCCTCGGGCGCCTCGGACGCGCCAGGTGCGGCCTGCCTGTTCTAGGCGCCGCCAGCGCCGCAGCGGCCGCGGCCTCTCCGGAGCCCCGTGGCCATCCGAGTGGCGGCCACTGAATCGGTGCTCGTTCTCCAAGGAAAAAGTGGGGTGGCGAGCTGGGTCGCAGGGTGGAGGGAAGTGCTACGGAGGCAGGGGACGCGTCCTCTCGGGAACAAAGCCTGATTCGGAGGTGGGGGCGCGTATACCGGCGGCTAATACCTGTAGCCCGTCTCCCAGCAGTGCTCGGCAGGGCTCCGGTTCCGAGCGCCCATTGGCCATCCCCTAGCCCCTGCACGCCCACGGCGAGTCCAAGATGGTCACCAGGAGGAGGGAGTCACGGTCAGCCCCGAGCCTTCTCCTTTTCCTCCCTCCCTCTTGCTGGCTGCCCCGAAATCCAGATGGGCATGTGGCTCCGTCAGGCCTTGGCGGAGGCCACAGCGGGGATTTCCTTTTCACTTTTTGCATTTGTTATTAGTAATGATACCACCTCGTGCACTCTAAAGCTGGATGGGGGATCTGAGACAACTGCCCAAGGCCCACCCACCCAAACGCCTAGAGCACCCAGAGCGTCCTTGGGAAGGAAGGAGCCTCTGCCCACTCCGCCTGGCGGCGCACTCTGGCTTCCCGCAGCGGACGGAGGGTGGGAGGTGGGGCCAGGAGGCCTGCTTTCGCTGAGGGAACTAGACGCTTGGCCCTCGAGACCGCACTCGGGCTGGGGAGGTAGCCCGAGGGGTTCGGGCAAGGGACGCAGCTTTTTCCTCTGGGCCGGTGTCGCCTCCGCACACTGGCTCCGCGCGGCAGGTACCGCCCAGCGCGACTCCGAGGCCTCCGAGCCCCTTCCCCGCCTGGGTGCCGGGAGCTTCGCAGAAAAGGGCGGTGGGAACTCCGCTCGCCTTCCCAGGGAGCAGGGCCCCACGGTGGCCGGTACGGGGGAAGACCAGGTATCAGCCTCTACCGCGGGAGGGGTTCAGGTGTGATCGAGGAAGAGAGGTCGGGTCGGGGGTGGGGGGGCGGAGGTCAAGGGAAAGGGTCCGAGGACGGATACCTTTCCCTGGGAAAGCGCTGGGACTTAAGAGTGTCAGGTCTGGCCTTCCAGCATTCCACCTTTAATAAGCCTACCTGCCTCTATCTCAGTGATTTTCCTTACAGTTGTATGTGGAAAGGTTTTCTGAAAAAACTCTTTAAGATGTTTAGTTCTCGGAGCAAACTTGATTCTTAAAAATACTGATTTAAAATATAATTGGAAAAGAATGTAACCTAAGCGTATTCTTTCAAATGGAACGTTTAGTTTGCAAAATAGTTCAAATCATTACTGTAGTGGTGCATTTAGAGCTAGCCATTTTATGAAATTTTGTTTGCACACAAGTAAACAATACTTTTATTGCTTATGCCATGATCTTATGAGTAAATCCTTAATTTGAGTGTTACATCCTGCAATCATTCTTGTTAGTAAATGTTAATATAGCATCGCCTCACTTAGCTGGATCAGGGAACTTTCATTCTCACAGGTGAGAAATAGGTAGAAGAAGAGGTCCCTTGGCTATGACTCCAGCTCTTGATTAGCAAGGCCACTCCTGGTAAGACCTCCTGGAATCTAGGCTCCTAAGCCAGGGCTTACAGTAATGTCTGCCGTGGTGTAGGCATTTAAAAAGAAGTACTTGTATATGATACTTCTACAAGTACTGGGTTATGGGAATACAATAGTCAGAAAAATAATACTTGCAAAAGGCAGACATTCATCATATAAACCCAAACGTATAAATGTAAAATTGCACCCTGGCAAAGACCTGTGAAAGAAAGGTACCTGAGCATATAGCATATACAGGGTGACCTGGACCATTTTGAGAAGTAGAGAAATCATCCCTCCCAAAAAGTGACATTTGAAGGATATTGGAAGAATAAATGGAAATTAACTAAACAAAGGAGGGTTATTGATAATAAATAACGTTCAGAAAATGGAAAGTTGTTCAGTGTGGAGAGAGTGCAGAGAAGAAGGGGGAGAGGGAGGATGATCAGATCAGGAGTTGGCTTTTGTTTCTAACAGTAGAGTGTTTTAGGCAGAGGAGTTTTGATACATATTTTACTTTCTAATATCTATGCACAGTTCAGATTAGAAATGCCAGCTCATGGGGTGGTGGGGGCTAGGGAACGGGAATGAAACTGGGAATGGTTTGTAAGAATAGGGACAAAAGCAGATATAAGGTATGAGAAAACTGAAAGCTGAAGGCTATATAGTGGAGGTACAAACTGCCTCTCAGTACTTCACTATCTCCGGAGGCTATAATTACAATCGAATACAATAATTGGTATCTGTGATGCCTCTGTTGTCAGTAATAATCTGTGCTTAGTTCACTTGTTTGAAAGCCTGAGGACACAATAATACGAGGTAAAATCTATAATTATTACAGTTTTTCAAAGACAAATTTCTATGAGCAGGGGTTCAGTGAGAAAGTTTGCAACCCACTCTAAATTTACTCTTGGCTTTTATTGACTATAAGTATAAAATATGCTTTTATGTTGATGACCTTTGCTATTTATTTACTGGTAAAAGTGCAACCAAAAGGCATCATGCTTCTTCATCGATCATTATTTAAAAGCAATCAAACCCAAAACACAAACAACAAAACTAGACTCAAATTTTTTATTTATCAATTGCTATGCTCTTTCTTGTCTTTACCTTCGGGAAGCTCAGACCCTTTTACATGCATATGTAGTAATTTCCCTTTGCATATGTTTTCGATATGTACCTTCTCCTATATAGGTTCCAGATCAGTATCTTTCATAGAATCCCAACATCGCCACACAGGGAGCTAGTCCCACAGGTAAAATTCCATTCAGTCTGAGGAAGGAAGCTCTGGCAAAGTGGAAGCTAAGCTTGAGATGAATAGATAACAAAGGCAGCACCTAGAACATTTCTGTCTTCTCCACCAGACCAACTTCTGCACCTTTGGCCAATTGTGCTTTATCATGACCATATGCATCTCCCTTTCATGCCTCATCCTACCACAGTCCA
Organism: Micronycteris hirsuta; assembly: GCA_004026765.1. Classification (NCBI taxonomy): domain Eukaryota; kingdom Metazoa; phylum Chordata; class Mammalia; order Chiroptera; family Phyllostomidae; genus Micronycteris; species Micronycteris hirsuta. Next base: position 11,714 of record PVJI01015160.1, on the reverse strand, counting down.
CCCACACGCCCCCAGTGCTACAAATAATACCTCTGTCCACACTATGACTTTTAGAGGAAGGCGTGAGGATTAGAGACAAAAAGTAGAAAATACTGCTCTAGGACATGTAGTGAGAGTCAGAGAGACCAGCTCCTCAGAAAATCAGAGTTTGGTCTGCACAACTTCAGGTACTCGGCTTCTCTTGCATCTTTCTTTACTGTCAACATCATGCCAGGAGATGAGGAGAAAGGAGAGAAAGCATAACAGATTGCTGTCTAGAGATCCACTACACCTACTCCTAGGATTTCTTGGCCAAAAAAAAAAAAAACTAAAGTTTTGAAACCATCAAAGGTTTCATCTTTGTTGCTGAAACTGCTGCCAAAGACTCTCCTGCAATTAACTATAAACTCTGTGCAAATTACATGAAGGTTTAAATAGAGGGCATTTAAGCATTCATTAAAAATAAAGAAAATGGAATTTTTCTAGGATATGTGGAGTCCTCCTGGTATGGGGGTCTGTTTCCTTCAATTACATGGAAGACATGTAGTACCTTCATTAATTTCTCCTCACAAACTCAGGGTAATCAGCTCTTTTTCTTATCATCTTAGTCATAGGTTTTGTCATTTAGTATTGTATGATGGATTTTATCTGTGGAAGTTATTATTTTAATTTCTGATTTTTTAAGTAAGGAAATAGGCAGAGATATTAACAGTAGATGTCCAACTGGTACCCAGTTTGCTGCTCCTTCACTAAAGCCCTGTGAAGTGGGCATGCTCTGCTTTGGCATCTACATCAGGTTGCCTCCTACACCAGCTGTAATGGTTTCATTCACTCTGGTCTTCCTTTGGTATAAATTTACAGCTTCCTTGATGCTCTCAGTTGCTATTTAAACTTTTCTCCCTTTTCTGCCCTAAACGAATCAGTTTAGACTTGAAATTTAGTTTTTTCTGAAACTGATCAGAGGTTGGTGACCACATGGATTTGACCTTGTTTTTTTTTTCAGTTGACATATACTTAAAAAATTTAAATTCTGCGGAGATCCAATATGGCAGTGGAGTAGGTGGGTATTATACTCACCTCCTCCCAGGACCAAACTGGAATTATGACTAAATTATAGAGCTATCAACGTTAATAACCAACTGAAGACTAACTGAAGAGAAGCCTTGTAACTCAGAATTTACAGAAGAAGCCACATCGAGTCTGGTTGGAAGATGAGAAGAAGGCTGGCCCCATTCCTGTGAAAGGCAGCTGAGGTTCTGGAGGGATATCTTAGCTGGAAAGGTTCCCCCTGGGAAGCATTCGGTCTCAACCCCAAGCTGGGCTCCCCAACCCAGAGCACCAGAGCCAGGAAGAGGCTCCCACATTACATCTGGTTGTAAAAATCAGCGCGATTCTGTCTGCCAGGGAGAGATGGAAGTCTGCTGGAAACACTGGTGCCCTCTTCGAGGGCCAACACACAAAATGTTGTTCACAGTCACTCACCTTGGACTTCAGCCAAGAGAGGGTAGAGTGGACTAAAGTCGCATGGAGAAACTGGGGTTTGTGGCTCTGGTGAGAGAGCTAAAGGGACAGTCACCAGGATGTCTGTGTTGGGTGACTGTTCTACACTACAGAAACCGTCTTTCTTGGGTGGAGCATTCCCCTCCAGATGGCATCAGCTTAGGGGAAAGAAAAAAAACCCACTGCAGAGCTTGTGCCCTGGGCTGGGGTGTAGAGGTCTGGGCAGACTTGGGGTGTTGGTGATTGAATTTTGTGGTTTGGGAGCGGGAGGTCATTCTTACCACTTTCCCAGGAACCTAACTTGTGCCTTCCTTTCACAGGAGATCCGCTAGCCTCATCTTTCTGACTTCTGGCAGCCCTACCCTGCTGACATTGGGCTCCTGGTATAATCTGGGACAATCTGAGTTGTGTGGCTCTAGGACAGGGGCCATTTTTCCTTTGCATACCCTAACAATGCAGAGCTTTGGTCTCTGCCTTCTGAGCCTTCACACAGCCAAATCTTGGTCTGTTTGGGCCTCATAATCTCCGCTGGCCTCATCCTGATGACTCCTTGAGACCCTGTCCCACCACAAAGGTCTGGAAGCACCCAGCGGGTGGTAGTTAGACTTATATACCCTCGATGTGACGTTAGCTGAGTAGCCTAGGATCCAACCAAGATTGAACCTGTTTTAATCTGGTGAGCACTAATCACCCCTACCTGGTGACTCACTGAGAACTACCTCGTGCAACTCAAGTCCCTCCAGAGGCTCTTTCAGTGACTCAGCCTAACAGGCAGCTGGAAGGCAGAAGCAGGTAGAGGTGGATCTTGGGGTGCCTTGAGACTTTTGCTGACCTGGCCCTGGACCTGGTGCTGATAAAAGCTGGCTGTGGTGTGCAGCTTAGTCCATCCTGAGAATACCCAGGCTCAGCAGAGGCAGCCACAAACTGTGGGCCACTTTGTAGCTCCAAATAGGTTGTCCAGGGCCAGTCACAGGCAGTGTCTGACATTGGCCTGGACCAGGGTACCTCCAAAGAGGCCTCAGAAATAACACCTAGTGGCCAGCTTCAAACAACATCAGAGCAGGATACAATTAGCTTCACAAACAGCATATCCAAAGGGAGATCTCAGCAGGCACCAAGCATGACTGAGGTGAATTCTGCTTTATATGGTCAGCACCTGCATAGCAGATTGTACACTGAGGTATAGATTGATTCTCACAGTAGGCCAGGCTGAGGGTTTACCCCATCCACAAACAGGCCAATAGAAATCAAGACTCAATTACAAAAGGCGGGCCCACATAACCCACAAGAGGGACATTCCTAGGGCACCCAGGTCAGGTAATCAAGGAAACTGCTACTGGGTCCCACAGGACACCTACTGCATAAGGCCATTATACCAAGACTAGGAGCCATAGCAGATATACCTAATACATAGAAACAAACACAGGGAGGCACCCAAAATGGGGAGACAAAAAATATGCCCCAAATGAAAGAACAGGAGAAAACTCCAGAAAAAGAGCTAAATGAAATGGAGGCAAGCAATTTACCTGATACAGCATTAAAAAGAAATGGTTATAAGGATGCTTAAGGAACTTATTGAGAATTTCAACAAAGAGAGCAAGCATAATGGACATAGAAACAAAAAATAAATATTCACAAATGAATACAATATCTGAAATTAAAAATACATTAGAAGGAATTGACAATAGGTTGCTTGAAGCAAAGGATTAAATCAGTGATTTGGAAGTCAAAGTAATGGAAAACATACAATGAGAGCAGCAAAAATTTAAAAAACAAATGAGATAGTTTAAGGGAGCTTTGGGACAGCATGAAGTATAATAACATCTGCATCATAGCAATACCAGAAAACAGAGCAAGAATTGAGAACCTATTTGAAGAAATAATGACCAAAAACTTCACTACCTGATGAATAAAAAAGTCACGCAAGTCTAGGGAGCGTAGAGAGTCCCCAAAAAAGATGGACCCAAAGAGACCCATACCAAGACACATCATAATTAAAATGGGAAAGGTTAAAGAAAAAGATAATCTTAAAAGCATTAAGTGAAAGACAGTTACCTACAAGGGAGCTCCCATAATACTGACAGCTGATTTCCTAACAGAAACATTTCAGGCCAGAAGGCAGTGGCATGAAATATTCAAAATGATGAGAAGCAAGAACCTACAACTGAGACTACTTTACCCTGCAAGGCTGTAATTTAAAACTGAAGAAGTAAAAGAGCTTTCCAGACAAGAAAAAGCTAAAGGAATTCATTACCACTAAACCAGTATTGTGAAAAATGTTAAAGAGCCTTTTCAAAGAAGAAGTGAGGGAGAAGAAGGAGGAGAAAATAAGAACATAGTGAAAAGAGTAAAATGGCAATGAATACATACCTATCAATAATCACTTTAACTGTAAATGGATTAAATGCTCCAATCAAAAGACATTGGGTAGCAGAATGGCTAAGAAAACAAGACCCCTATATATGCTGTCTACAAGGGTCCTACCTTAGAATAAAATATACATACTAAAAGTAAAGGGACAGACAAAGATATTTCATGCAAAGAGAAAGGGAAAAAAAGCTGGTGTAGCAATACTTGTGACAACAAAATAGACTACATCTAAGGCTATAATAAGAGACAAAGAAGGACACTCCATACTGATAAAGGGAGCAATTCAACAAGAGGATATAACCCTTGTAAATATCTATGCGCCCAACATAGGAACACCTAAATATATAAAGCAAATCTTTTTTTTTTAAAGATTTTATTTATTCATTTTAGACAGAAGGGAAGGGAGGGAGAAAGAGAGGGAGAGAAACATCAATGTGTGGCTGCTCCCCAAATGGCCCCCCATTTGGGACCTGGCCTGCAACCCAGACATGCACCCTTACTGGGAATTGAACCGGCAACCCTCTGGTTCACAGCCAGCACTCAATCCACTGAGCTACACTAGCCAGGGCTAAAGCAAATCTTGATGGACATAAAGGAAGAGATTGACAATAATATGGTCATAGTAGGGGATTTTAACACCCCATTAACATCAATGGGTATATCTTCCAGGTAGAAAATCAATAAGGAGACAACAGCCTTAAATGATTCACTAGATCAGACGGATTTAATTAGTATCTCCAGAGCGATTCACCCTAAAGCAGCAGAATATACATTCTTTTTAATTGCACATGGAACATATTCTGGGATAAACCACATATTAGGCCACAGAACAAGGTTCAATAAATTTAAGAAGATTGAAATCTAATCAAGCATATTCTCTGAACAGAATGGTATCAAACAGGACATCAATCACAAGAAAAAAACTGAAACACAAAGACATGGAGGCTAAAACACGTTTCTAAGCAGTGAATTGGTTAACTGAGATAAAAAAAGATATAAAAAGATGTTGTACTTTGCAACAAACAAAAATGAGACAAAACAACCCCAAAACTACGGGGCACAGTGAAAGTAGTCCTTAGAGGGAAATTCATACATTAAGGATCTACCTCAAGAAACAAGAAAAATCTCAGATAAACAATCTAACTCTCCACTTAAAGGAACTAGAGAAAGACAGACAAAACCTAAAATGATTAGAGGAAAGTAAATAATAAAGATCACTGCAGACATAAACAGTGTCTAAAAAACAATACAACAGATTAATGAAACCAAGAGTTGGTTTTTTGAGAAGACAAACTAGATTGACAAACCTTAACCAGACTCAAGACAAAAAGACTAAAATAAGTAAAATCAGAATTGAAAGAGGTAGGTAAAAACTGACACCACAGAAATACAAAGGGTTGTAAGAATAATTATGAAAAGATATATGCCAAGAAATTGGACAGTCTGAATGAAATGGATAAATTCCTAGAAACATACAATCTTAAAACTGAATGAGGAAGATTCAGAAAATCCCAATGGACAAACTTCAACTAATGATATTGAAGCAGTAATCAAAATACTCCCAACACACAAAAATCCTGGATCGCGTGACTTCACAGGTGAATTTACCAAACATTCAAATAACACCTCCCCTCAAACTACTAAAAAAATTCAAGAAGAGGAAAGCATCCCAAGCTCATTTTACAAGGCCAGCATTATCTTAATTCCAAAACCAGATAAAGACATTCTAAAGAAAGAAATTACATGCTGATATCCCTGATGAACATAGATGTTAAAATACTTAACAAAAGATTAGCAAACTGAATCCAGCAATACATTAAAGAGATCATACACCATAATCAAAGGGGATATATGCCTGGGCTGTAAGGTTGGTATAATATTTGCAAATCAATAATTGTGACACACCACATAAATAACATGAAGGGTAAATACCACATGATCATATTAGTAGATGTATAAAAAGCATTTGATAAAAATCTAGCACCATTTTGTGATAAAAACTCTCAGCAAAGTGGGGATAGAGAGAATATACCTCAACATAATAAAGGCCTTATATGACAAACCCACAGCCACCATCATACTCAATGGGCAAAAACTACAGGCATTTCCCTTGAGATTGGGAGGGAACAAGATAGGGATATCCCTTTTCACCACTCTTATTCAACATAGAACTAGCCACAGTAATTGGACAAGAAAAAGAAATAAAAGGCATTCATATTGGAAAGGAAGAAGTAAAGCTGTCATTATTTGCAGATTACATGATACTGTATATAGAGAATCCTAAAGATTCCACCAAGAAACTACTAGTACTCAAATAAATTCAGTAAAGGAGCAGGATATAAAATAAATATCCAGAAATCAGTTGCGTTTTTGTACACCAATAATGAACTATCAGAAAGAGGAACTGAGAAAACAGTCCTATTTAAAATGCCATAAAAATACCTAGAATAAATGTAACTAAGGATGTAAAAGACCTGTAGTTGGAAAATTATAACATACCAAAGAAAGAAACTGAAGAAGCCACAAATAAGTGAAAGCATATACCATGTTCATGGATAGAAAGACTTAACATTACTAAAATGTCTATACTACCCAAAGTAATCTATAGATTCAGCGTAATTTTTATCATGACACCAAGGATGTATTTTACAGAACTAGAAAAATATTCCAAAAATTTATATGGAACCACAAAATACCCTGAATAGCCACAGCCATCTTGAGAAGGAAGAACAAAGTTAGAGGACTCATGCTACCTAATATCAAAGTATACTGCAAGACGTAGTATTCAAAACAGCATGGTATTGGCATAAAAACAGATATATAGATTTATGGAACAGAATGGAGATTTTAGCAATGAACCCTCACTTTTATGGTCAATTAGTATTAGACCAAGGGGGCAAGAACATGCAATAGGGTAAAGACAGTCTACCCAATAAATGGTGTTGGAAAAATTAGACATATACCTGCAAAAAGTGAAACTGGACCACATTCTTACGGCATACACAAGAATAAACTCAAAATGGATTAAAGACATAAATATTTAACTCAAAACTATAAAAATCCTAGAAGAAAACACAGGCAATAAAATCTCAAGACATTTTTGTAGCAATATTCTTTTATGATATATCTCCTTAGGCAAGGGAAACAAAAGAAAAAAAATAAACAAATGGGACTGCATCTAACTAAAAAGCTTTTGCACAGCAAAAACTACCATCAACAAAATGAATAGGGAACCCCTGAATGGGAGAACATTTTCATCAATGTTACATCTGATAAGAGGTTAATAATCCAAAATTTATAAAGAAGTAAACAACTCAACAAGCCCCCAAATACAATCCAATTAAAAATGGGCACAGGACCTGAATAGACACTTCTACAAAGAGGACATACAGGTGGCCCATAGATATATGAAAGAATGCTCACCGTCACTAGCCGTCAGAGAGATGCAAATTAAAACCACAATGACATATAGCCTCACACATGTCAGAATGACTATCATCGATAAATAAACAAACAATAAGTTTTGGTGAGGATATGTAGAAAGGGGACTCTCATGCACTCTTGGTTGGAATGCAGATTTGTGCAGCCACTAGGGAAAGCAGTATGGAGTTACCTTAGAAAATTAAAAATGGAACTGCCTTATGACCCAGGAATTCCACTTCTGAGAATATACATGAAGAGACCCTAAACTAATTCAAAAGAATATATGCACCCCTGTGTTCATTGCAACATTATTTACAATAGCTAAGATTTGGAAGCAAATCAAGTGCCCATTAGTAGATGAGTGGGTAAAAGAGCAGTGGTACATTTATACAATGGAATACTATATGGTTGTAAAATAGAAGGAACTCAATGCGACAGCATGGATGGACCTGGAGAGTATTATGCTAAGTGGAATAAGCCAGTCACAGAAGGACAAGTACTATATGACTTCACTTATATGTGGAATCTAATGAATAAAATAAACTAACAAACAAAATAAAAACAGATTCATAGTTACAGAGAACAGACTGACAACTGCCAGAAGGGAGGTGTTTGGGGGGGCTGGGTGAAAAAGATGAAGGTATTAAGCAAAGAAAAAAGAAAACTCAAAGACACGGATAATAGTATGGTAAGTACCAGAGGGAAAGGGGTTGGGGGAATGTAGAAGAGGGTATTGGGGATAAATGGTGATGGAAGGAGACTTGTCTTGGGGTAGTGAACACTCAATACACTACACAGATGATGTATTATAGAATCGTACGACTGAAACCTATATAATTTTATTAACCAGTGTCACCCAATAAATTCAATTAATTTTATTAACCAATGTCACCTAATAAAGTCAATAAAATTTTTAAAAAGACTAAAGGATATAGTAAGAAATAAAAAATAAAAAAGTACTTCATTTAAGAATATTTAATTCTGTCATTGTTGATTTAAGTACATGCTTATTATTCAACATGTATCCTTTATGCCTATAGGTTTTTTAAATAACCTTGCTAGTGCCTTATTTTTCTAGATAGCTTTATCCAGATATGATTCACAAATAATACACTTCAGCCATTTAAAATGTACAATTATGTTGCTTTTACTATATTCACAAAGGCATTAATCACCACAGCAATTACAGAATATTTTCCTCGCTTCAAAAAGAAACCTCATTACCCCCAACTTTTTGTTACCCTCCATCCCTTGGTAACCACTACTCTACTTTTTGTCTCTTGGAATGGATTTACTTATTGTGGACACTTCATATAAATGGAATCATGCACTCTCTGCTCCTTTGTGACTGGCTTCATTCACTTAGCATAATGGTTTCAAGGTTCATCCATGTTGTAGCAAGGTTCACTACTTCATTTAGTTTTATTGCCTAATAATATTCCATAGTATAGGTGTACTACATTTTATTTATTCATTTGTTAATTGATGTGTTCAGATTGTTTTCACTTTTTGGCTATTATGAGTAATGCTGCTATGAACATTTGTGTAGACATATGTTTTCACTTCTTGGATATATACCTAGTAGTGAAATTGCTGGATCATATGGTAACTCTATGTAAATATTTAAAGAACTGTTTTCCAATGTGACTGGACCATTTTGTACTTCCATTAGTAATGAAGAGTTCCAATTTCTCCACATCCTTGACAATCATTATTTTCTGTCTTTTTGGTTATAGTCATACTGTTGGGTGTCAGGTGGTATCTCACTGGTTTCGATTTGCATTTCTGTGGTAGCTAATGATGCTGAGCTTTTCTTGCACATCCTGGCCCTTTCTATATCATATTTGGAAAAATGAGTATTATATACTTTGCAAATTTTTAATTGGGCCATTTGTCTTTTTAATTCCAATGCATTATTTTAAAATAATTCCTTTAATAGGACAGATGGTCAATGACAATAGCTCTAGGCATATAGTAGTTGTAAAGTAAATACTTACTGAATGAAATCATATGACGCTTGGTACATTTTTTTAGGTATGTTTGTAGTATCTGGTGGATTGTTGATCTCTCTCCTCCCTCTTTTCTTAGGAACCCATTTTGCATCTCTCAAGTTTTTGTAGAATGCTGTAAACAGTTGTCACAGTTTTTCAAGAAAAAGAGTTACAACTTCCTCCTCCCAATAGAACTTTTATAGTTGCATTCAATGCCTAACATTGCAGAAGCAGAAAGGGCACATGATTCTGGAAATGGTGAGCACAAATCTGAGAGAAAGTCTCCTGACGGGAAACTACAGGATGCTGTACAGTCTTTCTGCACACGTGCCTCGGGGTCACCCTTGGGTCCCAAAGGAGATGGTCATTATCCATGGAGCTGTCCAGTGACCCATACTCGGGAGAAAATTTATGCCATCTGTTCAGACTATGCCTTTCTCAACCAGGCAACCTCAATCTATAAAACTGCAAATCCATCCCACTCGTCTTGCCTCTCTGATAGTACCTCTTTGTCTGCTGGAAATAATTCATCAAGATACATTGGTATCCCTACTAGTACATCAGAGATCATCTACAATGAGGAAAATAGCTTGGAAAACTTGTCTAATAGTCTGGGCAAGCTACCTCTCGCATGGGAAATTGATAAATCTGAATTTGATGGGGCGACCACAAATTTGAAACACAAATCAGGTAAGGAAGGGGCCATGAAGTTCACATTTGAAAATAATAAGAAAACAATGTATCTTGTTTAAACTTGCCATTAAATGTGTTTTTCTTTTATAATACTGAATAGAGAACATTGCTATCATCTTGTCTCATCATTACAGTTAAACTTGGACATGAGACATTTGGTTTATTAATGTGTTGTCATTGGAAAATTGACATTACCCTTACATTTTGAGAGTTTTGAAACATCTAGGGTGCTGTAGAAACACAAGTATTACACCTAAGAAATGGTTAATGAGGTGGCCAGAATAACATACTGCTATTTTACGCAGGGAAATGAATTCATATGTCCCAATTAAATATCTAGTTTTCTTTTCTACCATGTAATATTGAGACTTTTTGGTTGTTACAGTTTTTTGAGTACCCCACAAGATCTCCAGGTACCACTGAGTGAGTTGTGTACTACCCAGTTTGGATGCTTTTCACCTAGGGAGTTGACCTCGGGTTCAGTGCCTTCACAATTTCATTGTGGTGGTCCTCTGGCAGATACTCATGCTTTCACTTCTTTTTATTGAACTCGCAGTAACACAGGAATTTTATGAGGTAGGTACTGTTATTCCCTTTTCACAGATGAAGAAATTGAGGCATAGAGGGTATAAGTTGCCTGCCCAAATTTGCACAGTTAGTAAGAAGTAGTAGAAGTAGGATTTGTATTTTACTTCTAGGCTTCTCTGATCATTTTATAAAATCACCATCTATACCCTTTCATTTGCAAAATCAACTTGCTTCATGGAATGTTCTGTAAATTTGTAATTTTCAGGGTGTCAGGGGATTTCACTTTGTGTCTATATTTATGAGTGATTGGCCTATAATTTTTTAAATAATATCTTTTTCAGGTCTTGGAATTAGGGCTATGCAGGTCTCCTAAGATAAGTTGGAAAATGTATTCTCATATTTTCTGAGGAGTATTAAAAATCTGTAACTTTAATTATGTTATCTTAATTTCCATTCTGTCAAATTTTGTTTTGTCCATTTTATCTAAGTTGTTGATGTTGGCATAAAGTTGTTTCTAGCAGTCCCTATATACTTTTAAAATGTATATGGTCTTTTGTAATAAATTACTCTTTCATTCCTCAGGTGGTCATTTTTCTTTTCTTCTTGATAGGGCTTTATTGGTTTTGTTCATCTTTTGAGGTAACCAACTTTTAGCCTTGTTAATTTTCTCAGTTGTTTTCTATTTCATTGATTTCTGCTCCTTTCCCCCCTTTTTCTTCCTTTGGGTTTACTTTGTTCTTCACTCTAACTTTTTGATTAAGACATTTCTACTATAAGTACTTAATGTTATAAATTGCTCTCTAAGTATGTTTTAGTTGTAGTTCACTCATTTTTATTTATTTATTTGTTTTTGTTTTTTTAAATTATTTTATTGTTGTTCAATTACAGTTGTCCGCATTTACCGTCCCCCCACCCCACCCCAGGCAAACCCACCTCCCTCCCTTGGTTCCCCGCTCCCCCTTGGTTTTGTGCATGTGTCCTTTATAGCAGTTCCTGAATACCCTTGTCCCCCTTCTCCCCTTCCCCCTCTCCTCTGGTTACTGCCAGAATGTTCTAAACTTCAATGTCTCTGGTTCTATTTTGTTTCTCTGGTTGTATTTTGCTTGCTTACCTCACAAGCGTCTTGGCTGTGACTGATCTGAATTCCCCGGTAGCTGATCTGGCCTCGGTGCCTTCGTTCCTGAGTCCTCATACGAAACTTTTTAACATTTCATATAGTAGAGGCTGCAT